>JAQIXU010000931.1:0-22792 GCA_034701245.1 Strigamia transsilvanica | reverse complement strand
TTCGTTGCTTAGCACTTCTTTTGAGATTTTTTTGTTTGTAATTTTTATCACGAGGTGCCAGCACGCGGGAAGGTGACGTTTTTTCTTGAAATTTCTGTGATTTTCGATTGGTTATTCTAATGAGATCACGGGTCGTTTGCTATTTTGCATCTTTATTTTGTCGCTTAGTTTTTCACCAGTTTTTTCCGGATTGTTGGAGGTGAAGCACACGGCGTTCTGAGGTTCTGAGGTGAGTTTTACTCGAATTTTACTTTTTAACTTTAATTTAGCGTTTTGTTAATTTCTTGTTTTAAATGCAATTATTTATTCGAAGTGTTCGCATATGGTTAATTCACTCGCGCTTTTAAATTTGGGTTATTTCTATAGTCATAGTTTTGTACCACGATGCATAACGCAGTTAAGGCGAGAGCATGTTTAATTAGTTTCTTTAGTTTTATATAATATTTTAGTATAATTACGTGTTAATTTATTAACTCCGCTTACATTTTTACCAGTTATTTGTTTTACATTTTTTGTTAAATAGGTTTAACCACATTAACGCGAACGAATACATCTTGACTGCTTTAGACACCTTAGAACGCTTTCAGTAGACACCTTATAGACGAATTCCAGCTTCAGCTTAAGTTTTAATTACTATTTTTATTCATATGTTTGCATAATTATTTCTGTTCATGTTTGCATAATTGTTTTTCATATTTTTGCGATTTTTATGTATTTAGTGTTTAATTTTTGTTTGATAATTGCTTTTTTTCATTAGGTTAATAAATTTTAGCGTCAACACCAGGAAAACATCGTGGGACATCTATTTGGGGGCCCAGAGCTTAGCGCACTCTGGGTCCCGGGTAAAACGGTGGAGTCTCATAGGGGGATGGTTACCCGAGATAATCCTATAAATGGTCCGTTATAACCCATTTCATGTGTTTTTTTTCCTTTTTAGGAAAAATTTTTGTAAATTATTCGTGTAAAGTGTATTTTTATTTCAATAAAATTTTTTTGTATAAAAGCTAAGTCATTTTTGAAAAATTTATACTAAGTCCAAAAAGGCGAATCCATGCCAAATTTTTCCAGGTTTGGACTTAAAATAAAAAGGGATGGTGGGTGGGTATACAGATTCCCCATTTTATTTATTTTAAAGCAAATTAAGAGACACACAGTATTTGAATCAAAAAGTACATTGTAGCTTTCTTTGTAGTTTTATTTCAACTACAAAAAAGCTACAAAGACAAAACACCAATAAAATTTATTGCACTTAAAAATATTTTACAAAGAAATATATCAAACTTACAAATATTTTACAAAGAAATATATCAAACTTAAAAATATTTTACAAAGAAATATATCAAACAAAGAAATATATCAAACTTAAAAATATTTTACAAAGAAATATATCAAACTTAAAAATATTTTACAAAGAAATATATCAAACTTAATAAAATTCTACAGTGCTGAACCCTCCATGTTGGCGCTTGAAGTGCTTGGTTGGACCTATAAAATAAAAAATACACAATGAGTATTTTGTAAAATTAATAAACCATATGAAAACTAGACAAAAAATCAAAACTAAAATGAAAGCAACAAATTAAACACGCGCACGCCATTTGTATTAAGTAATGCGCCATAAAATGGAGAGATATGGTATAAAAAAAACGCTGAAATTTAAAATTAAATGTTACGTCGTTTTCAAGTAAAATGAAAATTAAACGTTACGTCGTTTTCAAGTAAAATGAAAATTAAACTAAACTTCTATCAAATAAAGAACCAAAAACTAAATTTCTATCAAATAAAGAACCAAAAACAAAACTCTAAAAAATACATAAGAACTATAATTTTAAAAAAGGCTAAGCAGCTTAAACAAAATTCCAAACTCACCTCAAATCGACGCTTGTTTCCTCCTCTGAGTCGTGGCAACTAATGAGCAAAACCGAGCGAAAACCACACAATGCAAAAGAATGCAAAAGAGCACATAGATTCATTTGCATGTCCAATAAAAAATATCTACAGAATATTCTAGAAATATTACAACTTCCTGCTGCATACTGCCATGTGGCGTACATTTCCTGAACTTGTAATTTGAAATTTTTGCTGTTTCTATCGTCTTCGGATGGTTTTTATTTAAATTACATAGCGAAATGAAAGAAAACTGTATCTAATAAAATAAACGATTTGTTGGTGGTACATTTTGAAAAGTACCGTGTATTGTAAGTGACGTTTCTTTTGGCGACCTATATTATTTAATATTAGATAACATTAAATAAGTATACATTAAATAAGTAACTGTCGAAATGAATGATGAAAGATACGCAGTACGCACATTAAACCATGAGCGACAATGCGAGCCCATTCAGTTTAGTTGGCAAAAAAACTCGTTCGGTTCAATATTGGCTGGTACTGGGCAAAAAGTATCGGTACACGGTGCTCTGTCTGTGTTAATTGCCAGCGGTACCGGTACCAGTGCAAGGTATTAGAAGTACCCTGTCCGGTGGGACATTTCGCGTTCTCTGAAAAATTTACGTTTTAATTTATCTCGTAAATATTAAGTTTTGGTTATAATCTCGCGATATTTCAGGTAATGCAAGACACCAGCAACACTGTACCCAGCGAGTCTCTTTTGCAACCAAATTTAAAGGGCTCGCATTGTCGCCCATGAGCTATAAACTGAGTAGTTTTCATATGTTGCAAGCGAGTCTCTTTCAAAGCACAAACGAGTGTATAGGATTCGCATTGTCGCCCATGATTGAAAAGCAAAATAACTTTGCTCATAAAACCCAAGTGCTGATGCAAGCCAAGCCAGCACCAAATTTCAGCAGTTTTATTTCTGTAAGAAATTTTGTGATGTAGATTTTGTAGTACTTTTACATGTTGTGCAGCAAAGCCTGTAAGAGCCAGGTGTCTGGTGCTTTTGTACGATGCAAGGGGACCCTGATGTCTACCCGCTGACAAAATTTCAGAGAATTCTGAGGCATAGATTTGGAGATTTGGGTGTTTTGTAGTTCGAGTTGAGATTATCACATTTTGTGACATTCGAGATGTCAAAAATGCAGGACAATATGGTTAGACATAGCATTTACTTTAATTTAAAAACAAAGACACAAAAAAAAACCTTCTTACAAATTAAAACTTAAAAATAGACGATGAAATTGAAAAAAAAAAAATTAACATAAGTTACGTATCCATGAAATCACTTTTTATGATGATTGCAATTACTCTGAATTTAAAATTTACCATATTTATTTATTTCCAATGAATCCTTTTTAATACTTCAGATTTCACACAGTTTCCACTTTACTATTATTGTTCATATTCTCCAGCATATCCGAAATTGTATCTCGAAAAACACCAATATCAATATTTTGTCCCAATAAAAATAGAAGAAACCAGTCCCCAATATTACACGCATCTAATAGAATTTTCAGCTGTTTCCGAGGCAATGTGCGATAACGAGTATGAAACACAGACAGCCTAATACTGGGGTAAATTAAAAGAAGTATTCGGGACACGAGCAGGAAAGCCGTCAGCACCGACAGAAGTACAAACCAGAACCACAAAAAAATGTATATTTTTTCGTTTACTATATTCAAAGGCAGCACACAAAGAGCTGAAATACTACTGATGTCGCCCCCAGAACCGTAGTACTTAAAAGTGCATTTAGTCATTCTTGGGAACACATATATCATGGGGTCTATCCGATCGTCCTGGTCCGATTGCAAGAACTCGACCACTTTAGTGCCGAAAGTAAGAAATTCACCGTCTAAAAACCGATCCATGAAAAACATTTGTCCGATAACATTCACTAAACACAAAAGTTCACAGAAGAAATAGCGAAAAGCCCAAAATTGATGGTTTCCCATGTTCGACCACAAATAATCGAGTAATATTTCCTTTTGTTCCTTCTTCGTAGGCTGAGTGCAGATGGCCAAACGTAAATTCATGGACAGCGCGGTTATTTTCCCGCCTTCCCAACGTTGCCACAGCCATCTTGGCGCGTAGAACAAAATGGCCTGGAAAAACAGTACGAAACAAACCCATTGATAATACTTCTGCAACCGCCATTCGTCGGGGTTTTGCGACGCTACGATTCCGATGTAAGGATGAATTTTACCGTCGCCGAATTTGGTCGGGTCTACGGCAGTCTGAACGATGTAAGTTGAATGTATCCAGCAATAAGTATTCAAGACCGAATTCTTGATGAGTTTGCTGTCGTGCGCGCAGTCGATGGGATCGCCGACGTTCTGCTTCGTTGTTAAAATTACACTACAGGCCAATAGAAATATCGCGGTGAAGTTGTAATGGAGACGGAATATGCTTCCGTCAATCTCCTCATGGTTGATTTTCAGTAGGTTTCTTAAACTTTTGAAAATGTCTATCATTGCGTCAGATTCAACGAGCTTCTCGCTCCTTGCTTCCTACGACTGTCAAGTAGAAGAAAATAAAAAATTATATTTTGCCAACGAGTGCAACGATACGTGAAAAATAGAATCCAACTAAATCGATGGAAGATTGGTTTACATTTACGGTACAATACCTTTGGTTTTGGTTTGAATAAATGCTATCCGTGTGGTGCTTCTTCCACTAGTAATAATTCACGCTACCTGGTCGCATTGAGATGCAACTGAAGATCATCAACCAATTTCAGTTCATCACTATCCACCATAGATGGCATCGCATTTCGTATTTATAATCTTTTTAAAAATAGCGGGTTAGAAAAAAACGAATTTATTTGTTTTGTTTTTCTAACCCGCTATTTTAACTATAAAATGAAAGCTTTTTGAGATTTCGTGTTTTATTATTATTATTTTTGAAAATAAACTTCCACGAACAATTTTAACAAAAATATTTGTTTCACACTAATTATTCATTTATTTGGTGCTACGTACATACACTGACTAGTTTATTCTTCCAACTCCAAAGTATGTTAATAATTAATTGTGTCCGAAGAAAAGGATTACATAATCCTGGAAATATTCTCATTGCTTCAACCATCTAACTTCGTAACCAATGATTAATGCGTGATTAGTGATATTACAGTTAAAAGAATTGACAATTCTTCTAGAACAAAATAACTAACAACCAAAATTAAGTGCAATCAATCGGAGACGAATCGTGCGGACCCATGTAACTTTCCTCGGCCTTGCTCACTGCTTGAGGAATAGATTCCAACGTTTTCGACCGGGGCACATCCATCAATTCCGGAGCATCAATTTCCCCACGAGTAATTTTATCAATGGTAGTAATAAGATCGTAATTGATAGCATCAGATACCATCGAGTCACTCTTATAGTCTGAATGTTTAATAACAAAATCGCGAATCCAGCCCGCCGTTGTTTTTAACTCTCCTGCAATAAATAAACAAGTCACAAATGTACAAAAACTACAAAATCTAAACACGTACCAGCAGCCCTCTTTTGAATTAATTTTAAATACTGTTGAATGGTACAGTGACAGTCTGTGTCCACATCGACCATACTCAAATACTTGTGAATTAAAGGAATCAATCCTGGAAATTCATTGTCCTATTGAAATTTCACATTAAATTCAAATTCTAATTCAAATTTCGTTCTCAATAGTCCGTACCTTTCCATTTATAATCTCATTTACAGTTAACAGCGTCGTTTCCTCGCAAGCCAAGTTGCATTCGCTCATGCAAGCAGCGGCTTCGGGTGGCGAACCACCTAAAATGAATCAGTATTTGTACAAATGTCTCAAATATCAATCCTTCAATAAATACGATACTAACATGTCATAATATCTTTACGGAACCGAAACAGCCCATTTTTGATCGCATCTCGCTTCTGCGCGGTTTGTAAATTTTCGTCCACCTTAAAAATAACACCAAAAATTAAAACTTTCCTTCGAGGATGATCAAAACCGAGCACTCGATACCTTCGAAATAGGAATGAGAAAATTCAGACGGAATGACAGAATAACGCGAGTTAATAATACTATAAACACGACGTAAGCCGCATTTTCAAAATCCGTAAATTGAACCTAAAATTAAAACAATTTTTAAAAACAAAAACATTTGCAGCAATAAATATTACAAAAAAAATCTTACCTCCATCGGCCTAAATTCGACTCTCCATCCAATTTTAGAATTAGGTGGCGGTGGCTTAAATCGCATCGTTTGCCAATTTGTAGATTGTATATTCTTATTTAAAAAAAAAAATTACAATAAATAAATAAATTCCAATTAATGTAACTCAGTTATTTACCTCAAAATGATCGGTATCGTGCTCATCGTCCTGATCAATCTTCTCATTAAACAACGAAATAGGATCCCTGATAAATAAATGAGCTATATGTTGGGCTAATAAATGATCAATACCTGTAAAATCAAAAAATTAAAGAAGGTAAAAAATTTGTTTCTAATCACTTCAAACTGACTTTTTCACCTGCATCGCTCAGTTGTTTATAAATCTCTTCATCGTATACCAGTTTGAGGTCGTTGTATTTTTCTCCAATCGGCGACAAATAACTGTCTATAGAATCATATCTCGATTTGTTGATATGAAATCGGCAATTTTTCAGCGGCTAAATTGGACAGTGCGTTTAAATTACGCTCTTCTTCACTGCATTCGTTATTACCTCCAAACCGCGTTCTTCTCGCGTTCTATCATCCACCGACGCGGCAATAATATTCCACCTACAATCAGTATCGGTCAAAATTCCCCTATGAATGGGCGACGCCGCACTCAATGCTACCTGCAATGAAAACACGACATTTTAATCACTTTCAAAATGTAAAAATCTTCACATACTTACAACTATTGGACATAAAATTGCTAGTTGGTCGTAAAGCAGTCGCGCTTCGTCCGTGTTACAAGCCTAAATTTCAAATAAATATTTACTATTTCAAAATCGAAATCATTAAAAAGGCAAAATTTATTTTAAGCGACTCACATACTTGGAATGTGACCTGTAAACAGCAACAACCCATGCCAAACCCCATGGCATCCATGTACACGTGGTTCGGTAACGCAGCCCGCGCCGCTTCACCGTCGTCACCTAAACGACTAAAATCTTCAGAAAATGGATTTTTGGTCTTCTCATCTCTATAGACTAACAAACCACAATAAAATGTATTTGCATTCATTTCAAAAGAATTAAAAATCAAAAATTAATTCTCACTCGGGATATTTATTGCAACTTTTTCTCCTCGTCTATTACATATATTCCTGGTCAATGTTCTATATTTAAAAATAAAAATAATCTCTATAAAAAGCACTACACGAATCCTAACTTATCTTACTTGAATCGTGGATGACCCAAATATATAGCATCATCAGGAAAAAATAGCGAGCACGATGCTCCATTTTGAGGTGTAATTTTCGACGACGGGAATGTAAAATTACCAACACCGAGTCTGAAACAATAATAAGCATAAAAAATCTATCCGACGTTTACTTTAAACACAATAAGGTATGATAATTAAAAATAAAAATTATTTAGTGCAGATTATAATACTATACGACCTTGGAAAACTGGTTATCGTAAGTACTGTTTCATCAGGTGATAACAACTCAAGTACTTCTAACCTCCTGAAATGATCAATCATAATCAATTCTTTATCGTATAGATCAAGTCATAATCATCTACCGTGCTTTCATATTAGCTTCGACTATATTAAAATGTGCCATTAGACCCCCGTACGGTTTTCCGGGCGTTCCTTCTATCATGTAGCTGGCATATTCCGGGCGCCAAAGCGATTTCACTTTTCTAAGAAAAACAACGAGAGGAAAAGGGGAGGAATCAATAAACGTCAAAACCAGTAGTTAATTTTTATTCTTTTCCTGTTGTATTTATCTTACTCGGGATTGTTTAATTCCTTTTCTTGCAACTTTTGGAGAATTTCCAACGCTCGTAAACTGACCAACGCCCTCTTCTTCTCGTGATCATATTTGATGAGGCAGTATTCCACCTTTAACACATGGCAAAATATCAAATTAGTTAGTAATATACGCCAGATTAAAATCAATGGCATCGCACGAATTAAAGGAGTTATGCAATAACGAAACCGCACATCGAATTAAATTAAATCTATACACATTTTTCATTTGAAATTCATCAAAAATAAAATAATAAAATGCAGGTAAGCAATTCCCGTAATTACAATTATTACAGTCATGCGCATAAAGATTTGATCTCAATGTTGAATCATGGATATATGCATCAATTGTATCAATTTACCTTTAAAGAGAAAGAAAATTTTTTTTAAAAAATATTTTGTAAAATCTAACTGCCCCGTCTGTAATTTTGCATGTTTCTTGGAATTTTTAAAACATACAATTTAAGTGTGCTACTTTAGTACTTTAATATGTATTTTTTAATTAAAAAATGACACATTTTCCGGAATTAAATTAATAAATTTGTATTTTCAAACGAGAAAAAAAAAAAACTCAAATTGAGACGAGTTGGTTACTTGCTCGGATTCTGACACTAATGCATATCGACGAACAATTACTGTATAATAAGAGACACGTGTATTTTTTTAATTTTTTTTTTTTTTACTAAAATTTCAATTTTCTACTTTTCATGTGACATTTCTCCTTTCTAAAAAAATCATTTCCATCGTTTTTATTATTTGAAAACCTTTTTTTTTTACCGATATATTCCTATTTTTCTTTCTCCAAAAATATATCTTTGCAATGTAAACACGCCATAAATTTACAGTTACATAACTTTACTTTTAAGATTCGTGCAAGTCATCACGATACATAATAATTGGCACAAAAACAAAACCAAAATGTTTATATAAAATTTAATAAAATTTTTCTTAATTTTTTTTTAAATATTAAACTAATTTCAGATCACTCATTTCCATACCTCTTATTCCAATCTGACATCCGATACTAGAAACACTACTATTTGTTAAACAGATTCATGGTCAGATTATAATTCCATTCAAATTTTCCAAATTTCGTCTCCAGCAATCGAAGAAAATCCAAAAAACAATTTAAGATATTTTTTTTTCTTAGGCTTACCTCGTCGCCCCACATTAACGTATCACCTTGACGATCTTTGAGTTTGTGATACTGATTGATGAATTGTAATACTCCATGTTTTCTTACATGATCGGCTAACCGTTTGGTCTCCTCCCAACTGAGAGGATTACCCTCTGATAAAAGCCCCATGCTCCGGACACACAGGCGATAAACTTTCAGTCTCGAAATCGTCGTTCTAATGACGGGTCTCTCCGTTTATATAGGCACTCGGTTTGCCGAACAGCTGTATACATGGCAACGGCGCAAACCAAACGCTAAGCGAACTAATGATTTCTGCAAACTGTTGAGATGACGTCAGAAATCTCGTTTCTGCTGTGTTGTAAACAAACAATCCAACCTCGATCTCGGCCTGTATAAATTTAAATCGATACAAATTGATAATTTTCTTTATGGATGACGAAACTGATAAAGAAACCATAAATCTTCACTACCTATAATTAAATCCATTTATTACCGCCAAAAAACACAACAATGCCATATTTTATTTATAAAAAATTAAGGAAATAGTTCGGGTATGTGAAGTGAAGTAAAAGTTGCAATTAATCTATCGGTCATTGGAGAATTATCCCGGATTCCTTTTCTTTCCGCGAGTAAAGCCCTGTACAGGAAAATAATCGAATATTAAGCCTCCAAACCAATTTCATTTAAAATGTATATTTCACCTAGCCATTTTGCAATGCCTTTCATTTTTACATTTCATCGATGCACTAATCAACAGTAAATCAAATATATCTCTCTGCAACAGAAATTAATATTCACACAACGTCAGTATATATACATTTTTAAAAAATACTCACTTGTGCATCACTTCCACCAATCTCGACTATTTTATATTTAATCGGATATAATAATTCAACTACTTTATCAAAATCGCCCTTGTTAAACGCAATGATCGCGTCGCAAATTGGCAAACCAACATTCCTACTCGAAATAGCTTGGTCGCTCGAAAACCTTCAAGTATAATAAATTATTAAAAACCTATCGCAAATCTTACTACTACTAATATTACTTTGCGTGTTCTTTAATAGAGTCGATATAACTAGCTACAGCTGATTTTTTTCCAGAACCAATACAACTGAACAATAAATGGATGTCATTAAATGCTGTTATATGGTCATTTAAATGTGGAGCACATATGTTGTATGCCTCATCCCAACGTTTTCCAACATTAACACCTGGGACAACAACAATCATAATTTAACAATAGAAAATAAAAATAGAAAAATTTGAAAATCAGTATGTAACCTTCCAATTCCAATCTATAAAGCAAAGAAGTCATGTCTACTATGTCCAATAACGCTGCCGAACGTGAATGCGTTTCGATTTCAGTATCGTAGATGTCCAGTGCTGCTTGATATTCACCCTTTTCAATGTGATAAAGTGCCCAGTGCCAAAAGTTATGGCGAGCTAACAAACCACAAGACTGACAAGAATGGGGGAAAACGAAAGAAAATTTTAGATTCCACTCTCTATTCCAATGTAATTGAATAAATTACGGTCCAATCATCCAGCGTATTACTTAGAAACTTAATTCCTTCGTTTTGTTGGCCCGTCATTTCTAAAACGTGCGCAACAGCGTGAGTTGCCCAAGCATCTTTTCTGTTCAGCATTAATCCATGTTTAGCAGAAGCCATCGCTTTATCGTACAAATTATTCTCTACTTCCGAAAAGGCCAGCATACCAAATAAATAACTGAAATATAAAGAATTTATCTGTCGAAATTCAGAAAATATTATTTCAAGTTATCTATTTTATCAACCTGTATAAAGGAATGTTATTGTTCCAAGATGAAAGAACTCTACAGATGGAATTCCGCATACGTTGTTGTTGCCCTAAATAGAAATAAGTATCCTGAGCAAATTTAATTGCTAACATATCAGTTGGGTGGTCGAATAAAATGTCTTCCCACGTTTCAGCAGCTTTATTCATGTAACTAAATTGTGGAGAAAGAAATTTTTGTAGAATTTATAATAATTAGTTAGAATATTGAATTAATCAATTACCCATCTGCAAATAATTTAATGGCATCAACGTGACGTTTTTCTCTGAGCGTGACTTTAGATTGAGAAAGTTGTACTAAATCGTCAATTTCTTTAGCAAATGTTTTGTCCACCCGAGCTGAATGACCCGTTCCGATAAGGTCCAAGCCACACTTGACAACTTTTCCCATTACTGTAATTAATTCATAAACAGTTGTTCATTTGAGTTGAGTCGTCTCATCATTTCAGTTTTCTACCAAAGTTTTCGTCCGCTTGAACCAGTTTTGATATCGTGTTTTCTATGCCTCCTAAAGCAGCATCCTCGTGCCAACCCACATACTAAAGATAATCATTTTTCCTTTTTAATAAAAATTTTTAATTGTAAGAAATAAATGTTAGTACTTGGCTAACTGCAGCATCGTACAGTTTGCAGGCTTCATCACTAGATGTAGTTAGGGGCAACTTACACTCAATCCATTCCTAAAGCATGAGATTATTGTAAAAATTGTTTTGATTTTCGAATTTAAAAGCTGTTACATTCAAGTATTTTAATACTAACCACATTTCCGCGATAATTACAATGCATGGTTCACGTACTTCAGTCGCAGCTGTTTCGTGTTGATAATCACACCGCTACATCAATCATGGGGTAACAAATTTTACGTAGGAGAAATCTGAGAACGTAATCTTAAATTTTGTCCGTTCATTAGGTATGATTTTGGGGATTCATTTACCTTCACTAACGTTAACAAATTCCTCCAAAAAGTTGGATCAACAGTTGATAAAAATCACGATTACAAGTGCGACGACGACGAATGTTAGTTTTCATTAGCACGCTCTGGTGATGAAAATTAAAAGGAAAAAATCTCGAACTTTGAATGCATAATTTGTAACAAAAGGATTGTTTATTTATGTAGATTACAACTTTTTTCTTGATTACTGTATGATTATGGCACACTGAATAAATGCAAAAAATACAAAAAAAAAACAAAACTAACATAAATTACGAAAATGTAATTAAAAAATAAAATACAATTAAGATTGGATTGTTTTATGAACTAAAATTGCAGATGCGTAACTCCCGCGTAATTCCCCTCGAATATTTACAGCTTTTGCCAATTCCCACCAACGATCAGTGCACGGATCGTAAGCAAAAAAACGACCTTGAGGTGTCATCACGTACAACCGATCATCCCAAGTGAAAACCGAAGTATGCACCGCTACAATTGGCAGATGATGAATAGTTTTCCACGACTTATCTCTGGAATTGAAACATAACACCGCAGAAGAAGGCGATGGCTTCTTCTCGCCGTTTAATTTATAACCTCCAACCGCATAAAGACAGCCATCCATAACACCAATACCAGAATTCCACAAACCAAAATCCATATCAATAACCTTTGTCCATCGGTTTAAATCAGGATTGTAATACTCCATGATTCTTCTCTCCGCTTTGGATTTACCATCAAAACCGCCAATCACATATATACAGTTATTAAAAGTACACACCGATGCACCAGCTCTTCCTTGTTCTAAAGGCTCGACTGTCCTCCACACATTCGTCTTTACGTCGTAACATTCAACTTCGCGTAAATAACTTTGTCCATCGTAACCACCAATGACGAAGATGCAATCACCGTACGTGGTCACTCCGCAGTCCGCGCGCTTCAACTTCATAGGCGCGATGCATTTAAATCTTCCAGTTGCAATATCAAACACAAGAACTGTGTTTAGGTATTTATTGCCGTTGAAACCCCCGATGAGATACACCAAGTTCTGGTGACTGACCACACCCATTTTGGTCATGGGTACGGGCAATCCTCTTGCGGGGTACCATTTCTCGTGCAGGAAGCTGTAACATTGCATTATAATATCACTTTCCTGGTTTTCACCAAAGACGACCATCATTGCCTCTGTTGGTTTCGGATTACGGCATTTCGAGTTGCTGTCATCTTTTACAAAATTGATATTCAATGATTGACCACATTGTAAATTTCTGCTGCAGCTTTTTAATAAGTCCCTGAGCCATGGATCGCGGTTGGACACTTTCATGAGGATGTCGGTGGACAGTAAATCGAATCGAACACTTGCCAAAAGTTGTTGGAGAAATGGGCGTCGATTTTCCCGGTCAGTTTTCACCCAAAGAACGACGGTCTCCAGTACAGCATCCTCGGACGTAATGTTTAAGTCGTCGCTCGAAAGAAGAGCGGATAAACGCTCGAAAGACATGGCGAGGAAATCACTTTCTTGTATTAATTTGCGGAAGTTTTTCACGCAAAAAAGTAATACACGTTCTTGTAAAAATATTGAGGAGTATTTGTCGGCTAAATCCCAGACTTGTTGGTAATTGCAACAAGTTAATTTATCAGCCAAGACCTATAATAATAATAAAAATAATTATTTTTTAAAAAAAAAATTGCGTTTTTATCGTTATTTTTTCAATTTACTTCGCAGCAGTATTCGTAGATGGGATCCAATTGAAGCATGTGTGCAGCTGAGAGAACGGGTTCGAGTTGATCTTCGTGTAGATGTACAGCGACATGTTCTCCATAAATTATACCCAGTAGAACGTCCAAAGCGTCGGGTTCAACTTCGTGCAGTTCCACATGACCCGCGTGAGTTTCTTCCAGTCCGTTTGTAAACATCGCATGAAAATATTCACTGCTTGCAGCCAGTACACATTTATGGACTGTAAACTCGACCCCTTTGCAAGTGAGTGCCAAATCACACAGCACATTGCGACGTCGCATTCGACCGAGCCCCCGAACGAGTTTGTCAGTAAGGTGAGACTGCATTGGAGCTGATGATGCTGGAACTGCAGGCATTCTGGAAAGAATTCACAAACATCTTGATTTAAAAACTCTGTTTATTGCATCACCAGGAAATTGAAACATTACTTGCCGGCAAGTTTCATGGGTTATTGTTGTTACATAAATTAAATTACTTCCCTAAGGAATGTGATGAAATCATTATGTTTTGAAATTGTTTTGTAACAATTTGAAAATTGCAATTATACAATCACGAAAAGTTATTGTGCTTGGCTTATCTTTTTACCTGATCTATATTAATTTCAGCCACCCGATGATTAATTATTCAAAAAAAACCTTGACAACAAAACAATTCCTACATATTTTTAAGAAAAAAATAAAAAACTTAAAGTTATTTTCGAATGATAAAAAGCAGGAAAGTTTGAAATAAATACGATGGATGCATCACAAGGCAAAACTGATACTTACAGCACAATGAAGTGAAGCAAGATTTATGAGAAAAGCATCAAAATATTTGCGGTGGAAACTGCATTAATGCGGTATTCCCCGCCTTTCAACTATGCCATTCTTTTTAAACTCTAAAATAACTTAGCTAAGCGTTGAAACTTACAACACGTTGTATCGTTTGCCATAACATTTTCCGCAAACTTTTTATTGAATTGTCAAGGTTGTTGCAGAATAAGGATCACGTTCGAGGTGAACCTGTACCGAATCTTGCTAATACAGCTTAATAATCATTATTAATGCCAATGTCATTGCTCATGTTTGTTTGTAACATTCTCACGCATATACAAACTAGAAATTAAAACTAGGTACTTTTGTTTTTCGGTGTTTATTTCCTGTAAAAAGCAACACCCTTTCGCTTCTTAAATGCAGTATCCAGTTTAATTTGTTTTGGAGGTTACCGTATTCAAATTCCAAGGCGAGTCACTTGATAATCAAAAAAATATAAAAAATAAAAAAAAAAGTAAAAATAAGAAAAATAAGAAGTGGAATTTTGCTGATTCATTGGCAAATACTTTAAAACTGTATTTTTGAAGTTAAAAGTTGTTCACGAATCACTTGATATTGTAATACTATGGAATAAATATTATCAATGGGTACTAGCTTTATAGCTGTTATTAAAGACCATTTAATAACTGATAATGAGATTTTAAAAGTTTTATCTTCTCAGCGCAGCTTGTTTTCTATTTCTACAGACCTATTGTTTCGAAATGACAATAGACTATTGAAAAGAAATTTCCCAATTTATTACCAGTTCATGCAAAACTTTCTTGAGAAATTGATACTGTACATTTTCAATTCCATGATATGATGCTAGTAAGATTTCTATTTATGTAAGTCGAGTAAAGTTGGAGATTCAATGTGGGATGTATAAGCAAGAACAAGATCATAATGATTTGATTTCATCAGCTAAGTTATAGTTTTCTGAAGTCTGAAGAAGCAAAGAAAGAAAGTTCTCCAAGGCTTCAAAAAAATCATGTAAACTAAAATTATTTGTTACGTAATATTAATATTTTAAAGCTAAGCGAAAATCAATGAAATGGTTTATGAAACTCGTTTAATATTTTGTTTTAACTTTATTTACCTTTTACTCGTCACTGTTGTTGTGTTGGACGACGATAGATTCACTTCTGGTCCCATTCTCCGGCTATTTCAGGAAATAGAATTTTGTAAACGTTGCCTACAGGGATAGAAAACGTGTTTATAGTTCACTGAACCTTTTTCTTAAACAATTTCCTGATAACAAGTTAGCAACTGTCGATATACTGCGTAAAATGTAACCATTAAAAAGAAATTAAAAACTAAATTATAAATATTACAAAGTGGAAATTTATGTTTAATGCTTAAAATTGTCAACTGACATTGATCCTATAAAAAAAATATAATTTTTTAGCCCAAATTTATTGTGGTACCAGGTGCCCTCGTAGATGCCAAGGTATTCATTATCTATTTTTTATCACGAGGAAGTACTTCTTTAGTTAGGTCAGCAGGACATTAGTTTCACTCAGTAATTTTACTCCGCCTATCTAAAAGTATTAATTTAGTCCGAATTATATAATACTTCTTACAATTTTTCCCCTCAATTATGAATAAATTTATAGGGGTGTCGTTCATATATTTTCTTGTAATGATAACTTATTGATTGGACCAAATCTGGAAACTTTTTACATTTAATGTTTGTATTCCCTTTTGTAGTGCTGTTGCATAGTCTCAAATAATACACGACTGATTTTTGCGAGTATTGGTTACATACAGTTAAGCTGTTTAAAAAAATCACACCTGTAATCTTTACATGTGAACTTGGCTGTTTGTTTGTTTTCTTGATTTTAGTACCACTCGCTTACTTGTCTTTCCTGCATAGCTTAACTGTTGAATTTATAAAAATATAATTACTAGATGGCTTCGTAAAGTCAGTTAAACGAGTGTAAACCAACTTGTCAATGTAAATCGCTTGCCTTACATGGAAAACAAGCGATATACACACAAATAAACTTGTGGATCAGGGGAGCCCTGCTGTTTTACCACATTAAACGATTAAACAATAACCAATTAATTAAGTGTAAACAACTATGTATTTTCACTTACCCAAATAATAATTATAGTTGAAGCTCGGGAATCAAAAGCGTGATGATGTTGTTTTCGAGAAACATAAAAACCAACTGACATTAGAAGGAGAAAGTGGGTCTTTCAAGTTAAGTCCTCAGAAATTTTCCCCTCGGCTACAGAAGGTTAATCAAGCCACTGACCGCTTAACCTCTTGTATGCCCATATAAGTCCAACACTGCACGTCACTCCTGTCCCTCAACATCATAATGCGCATCATTGTGTTCTCGCGCGCGTCACTGCCCCAATGATACTTGCATAAATAAACATATCCTTCCAGAAAATAGCACTTATTTTGTCAGTCGTCACATAATAAAATACATTCTTTAGAAGTGATGCGTAACCAAATGAATAAATCATCAAGTGCTAACGCCAAAACATAAATACGTCACTTGGTAGTGTTTAAAGTTGTTAACTCACAAATAAATACTGGATTGCCATTGTTTAAATTATAACTCTTCAAATTAAAAAATAAAATATAATATAAAAAATTTAAGTGTACACTGAAAAAAATTTGTCCTACTAACCTATTAAACATAATTTTTTTTCTTAAGTGAACAAGAAGAATAGTGAAAGAAAAAATGTTTTGAAAAACGCCTATTTGTTTTGTTACCACAAAATGTTTTCAGTCTTACTAAAAAGCTGAAGAAAATATTTTATGTTTATTAGAAAAATCAATTTCTCTTACTTTTTTCAATAGTTTTATATTGTGAGGAATAAACTTTTATAATCATAAAACTTTACATACAGCAATATTTTATCCAACATGTCACCTGTTGGTGTAGTATAGACTATAGATCGGTTTTCCAAACCATTTTAACCAAAAATAACTCACCGTACAATACTAAATAGGAATGAAAATATTAAATACATAAATTGTACATGATCAGATTTCAAAATTTAGTTTTCCTACGCATAAAAACATGATTTTGGTATTTAAACAAGCGAGGAATTGAACAAACCAATGTCTTCCAAAACAAATACAAAAACAGTAACGTCACACTAGAAGCGTCATTACCATATGAAACTAAACACCCCGCATAAAAATTCAAGCAGTCCATTAATTCCACATTTAAAGAAACTAAAATTGTTTTTTTTATTATTACGGTATGTGAAAGTTACCTAACAGTTTTATCACAGTTTCAGACAATGTTGTATTATATCTCTTTATCATATTTATTTATTTACTCATTACTATTTATTTTACAAGTTATCATCACTTCCCTAATCAAAGAAACCTGGTCCCTTAATGTAGTCACCATGAGTGATAATACCCATTTTTTTACACACAGAGAAATCTTTCGATTTTGCTGTAACTTGTTGGCACAGTAATTCTGCTCGACATTTGGCATCACAGCTAGGATATGCATCTGACTTTCTATGCATATTTCTAAAATGAAAATAAAAACTTTATCATGCGTACATACAGTCCCAATAGAAAACTAAAAATTACTCTAAAAAGAAATCCAAAAGCGAATCATCTTGGGCCATTTTCCTAACAAACTGATCCCAGTCAAGAGGCGTCAGTGATTGCATATGATAATCACTCTAATGAAAATATCATAACACGGTATTGACACTTAAATTTTGCCAGCCATTTATCAAGAATCCATCAACATTAATACCTTGTAAGAGTATAATTTCCTCCACACAGGACTGCCGAGAAGATTTGCTTCTGTTAAATTTGTGTAATATGATTCGCCATCTAATATCGCCTATAAAATGCAATAAATGAATAACATAAAGCAATAGAAATAGATGTTTCGTTCATTTACCCATGAACTATTTGTTCGGTCTCCATCGGCAGTGTATATCTTGTAGGCGGGATTCAGATGTATGAATGGTGTAGTACTAGCACCAATATAAGCAATATTTATTGGATGTTCATTTTCTTTATCATAGAAGAGCATTATTTCATCGAAATGGGTATGACCATAAAACTGAGCAGCAATTGTATTCTGAAACCTATTTATAAACATCAATCAAAACAGTAATCTCTCAGACAGACATCCCTTTGAAAAGACCATGTGCAAGAAAACTATTTATCGTACAAAATAGCACATCAGTTAAAATATTCACGTTTTGTCAATGTCCAATTCTGGAAAGACCCTTACCATCAGTCACACATTATTTCATACCACAGTTAGCATTTCATAAGCACAGTATCTTAGCTAAATTATATTATCTATACGTTAAGTACCTTTCAACAATCCCATAAAAATTCCGGCTCCAGACTTTTGTGCAATCATGACTTCCAGGTGGAATGTGACCTAAGATATAAACCTAGAAAAGTAAAGTTCAGTAGCATAGCAAGTTCAATCAAAACATCCATTAATAAATACCTTTTCATTTATTAATTCGGCTTTTTTTAATTCATCAATTAACCATCCAAGTTCTTGAGCAGGATCTACAAAATTTGATAACAACCACCAATTTTTTGTATTGCAATAATTCATATTTAAGGATATGATTCTGAATCCATTGCTGACTGGCACTGAGTAATAAGCACCTCTAAAAAAAGGTTGATTTAAACTATAAGAAACGCATAAAATCTACAACTAAATTTACCTTACGATCGTGGCTGAATCAAATGGCTTTTTGATTAAACTAGACCAACTTTTACTTAACTCATCGTACAACCAAGATATTGAAAATTCTCCGTCAACTTCTGGTTGTGGAAAACTATTCAACAGAAAAAACAAAATCATTGTGCGTAACTAACTGAATGTCTCACAAAGACAGAATATCCGCAGGAAGCGCAAATTGTATAAAGCCTATCAACATAAATAGAAAAGATACGTGCATTCTTCCTATTGATAGTCAACTTGCCTATTAACAGGATGACCCTCGTGGTTCCCGAGCGCAGGAAAAATTAAAGTGTTTGGAAAATGTTTATGCAAAATATCAGCAAGTTGTTTAATGATATTAACATTTCCAGTTTTGCTTTGATTGTATATATCATGTGGTGGCAAATCACCAGTCCAGAAAATATAATCAACCTGTAATAATAAAGTTAAAAAATTAATTCTTAACTACAGGGTATTTTAAAATGTTTACGTGGTGAGTTTTTGCTATGTGCTCGAGCATGTTATCTACTAACACTAATGGAGCATCACATTTTCTATAATCGCCCCATTTTCCAGCAGCATTTTCTGGCGTATTAGCCATTCCACCGACTTCCCTACAGCACAGAGGAAAACTACACACAGCATTGGCTCCTTCTTGGTAATACGGATCCAAATGTGTATCAGATAAATGTAGAATTCTTATTGTCGGTAACCCTTCCTGAAAAACAATTAAAAACATCAATTAGACATCGTCTGTTCCATTACTTTTTACATTAAAAAAAAAAATTCTAACACGTGACAAAGGAGAGGGGAAGGGCAAAAAAAACCATGGCTCAGTTAAAAACTCAACAGGAAGAATGTAATTAAGTAACCAAGGTCTAACAGATTTTTTCATTGAGAAGTTTTATTTATAAATTTCTTCTTTGAAGTTAATTCATCAACTTCTGCAAAGTCTCTTTAAAATTCTTGATAATTTATTGACTCACTAATGCAAATGAAATTAAAAGAAAGAATTGAAATGTCTCTTTGGTTCTTTCAGAGAAACACAATTATATAATTTTTCTAAGAGTCTTATTTTTTAGCTTCACGAATTGTTACACAACTAATCAGATTACAAATTAGACAACTAAGAGCATTTGTACATAATCTTTATCTTAGTGTGCACCATTATCAAACAATACAATTGATTGTATTATCTAGATCAAGAAAAATGTTGAACTCACTAGTTCTGACATACAAATTAACCTACGTTTATTATCTTTTTTATTAAGGTGAATATACCTTGCAAATGCTCACTGCCAGAAAAACTGGTTTACGGTTATATCACTCACACATGCACTAGAAAAACATAATTAATTTTTTAAATACTAACTGGTGGTGCTACGACTGGCACTGGTGCAGGTTTAGGTGTGGACGGTAAGGAAATCGACCAGTTATATTTGGATTCAAAATCAGGACTTTCACAATCTTCTCCTATGACAAATCCACAAATATCCTTTTCATTTAAGTTGGGACTTGTTTTAAGAATGTGGACGACGTCGTGCTGTAATTATACAATAAAAAAAACTAAATTAGTCGGATATGCAGACAGAAGTTTAAATAAATTCATTAATGAGTAAATTACTTAGGCTATCATGCGCCTTATCTCCATTAGAAATAATAGTTTACGTGTTTTATAGTACAAATACTCGAAATAGCTTATTTTTTCTAATAAAATAATTTTTTTTAAACATTAATTATAAATAATCATTTTTAATCAGGAACAATTATCCTGAGTAGATATGATACAATTGTGCGCATGATGTAATGTCAATATTAGGTGACAAAACTCCCAAGTGAAGTACTGTATACAGCATACGGATTACATGAATTTTGAGGATGGACAAACATTGACATTAATCAATATCATTATTGCACTTATTTATATTTACCAATTTTCAAAATAATTTCTCTTTAAACTTAAAACTTTTCTAAATTTAAATTTAAATTTAGTAAATGATCACTCAGCAAAACATGTGCACAATGAGAACATGTTTGCATTTAATTATTTGTGTGTTTAATTCTAATATTAAAGTTTAAATAAAAAAATATATATCCTTTCATGTCCATTAATAAAAAATATAAATTAAAAAAGCAACTATTTAATTAAATCTCTAATTCATCGAATTTTTAAAACCTTCGACTCGAATGCTCTAATTAACAAACATCAAAGACCGCATAACAACATCTTATAACCTAATTCCAAAAACGATATTTGATTTCTTACCACAAAAGCAGTCACTGCTCCTTTACACACGAATTCAGTTTCAACCCTAAACACGGTACACAGTGATATACAAGTTTTGGCTATTTCTTCATTAGTCCGACCATTTTTCACATAATTCATAAGCAAATTCGCAGCAAACGAACAAGTAGCACATGATAACTTAAATCCTCTTTCCTTATTGTCCGCCACATCCTTCACTTGAGAAACAGCATGTGAAACAACACCTTTAACTATATTACCGAATTGTGTAAATTTCTTCACCAAACTTTCAGATTTAGATGGCCCCTCTGATGCGAGAGGCACACTGTTGACATTACTCAAATGACTCCCAATGAGGAGAATGATTAAGAGCTTCATTCTTTTCAACGTGGCAAACTCAAAAACATTTGTATTCACTTGCAGCTTAGTTTACAATTAGCTTAAGATGCGATACTAAAGCAGACGACGATTCAAAGTCGATACAAGTCACCCGCGATCGTAGAACTGTACATACAGATGTTTTTGGACGACTTCCAAAACGATATGATGAATCTTTATGAGTGGTTTATTTAACTGGAGGAGGTGTGGTCTCAATTGAATCCAGTAGCCTGAAGCGGAGCTTTTGTAGGTTAATAGGTGAGAAGGCTAACATGGAATCCGAGTGCTGGTAGAATGATTTATTTAAGTGAAAACCGCAATTTCTTCTCGATGCATTTTCACATAAATATTTCTAGAGTTAGTCCTGTTAGAGATGAATAATGTCTAATTAGAAACATGATGAATTAAGCAACAAAATGAACATTTTTCCTCAAAAAAATGTATTCTGTAAGTGTTTGGGAATTTGAATTATTCACTACAAAAAAAGTTTTTAAAATTGTTACCTGTAAAAAGGTTCAAATTAATCTGCAATTATTGGTTATTCTAACTTACATACGATTTGATTTGAACTGCTCGCCGGACGCGAAAAAAATGCATCCACAATACAGAACCAATAAGATCCAATAATACTCTTAAATTCAGAATTTTAAATGTTCAGAATTTTGGAAAAATGATATAAGCTTACTACAGCCGTGCTGTATTTATCCCTTTTCATTTTTTTCACTTCCTGCACGAAGTTTGATCATGTTCAAAATTCACTACGCAGCTGCAACAATAAATAAAATGCATGAATAATTGTTTTTAATTGTGTGGGAAGAAACTCCAGTTGCTATTTTATTTCGATTTCTACATATACGAGTTTTTACTGAATATGCAAAATGGAAATTAATTCTGAATATCAATATTCTTTTTATTTTATTTTATTATTCTCTCGTATACTTCCAGACATCGCTCGTCTCAGAATCTCGGTCTTGTACATCTCGGTTCATTTTTGAGTCTCGGAATCTCGGTCTCGGCAAAACGAGATTTCATTGTGAAGTTTTCTCGAATTTTCTCAGTTTGTTTTCAAATTTTCTCGAATTTTTTCAAATTTGCTCGAATTTTTTCAAATTTGCTCGAATTTTTTCAAATTTGCTCGAATTTTTTCAAATTTTCTTGAATTTTTTCAAATCTTCTCGAATTTTTTTCAAATTTTCTTGAATTTTTTCAAATTTTCTCGAATTTTTTTCAAATTTTCTTGAATTTTTTC
>JAQIXU010000930.1:0-22826 GCA_034701245.1 Strigamia transsilvanica | reverse complement strand
AAAAACGTATAAAAATTGTAGAAACGTAAAAAAACGTATAAAAATTGTAGAAACGTAAAAAAACGTGTAAAAATGCATTCAAAATTCCTTTTAATCCATATAAAAATCATTCTTGTCTAAAATCCACTACTAGCACCCAAAACATATTCTTTCCAAATCTAAAACCTCCCAAAAAAAAAAAAAAAAAAAAAAAGTCCAAAAGCACAATAAAACCATTCATTGCATTCAATTCACCACCAACAATAACAAGAGGTTATTAAACGTTCCAATTTGAGGCACCTCGCTCGCAGCAAGCAAACCCAAAGTCCACACACTATGGCCATAAAGGGTTAATGGTCAATTAAGCTTGTGATGATAAAGTTATTACCCGGTGGATGAGTGGAGGCCAATGGGATTACCCCTTTACACACCACCAATTGCCAGCCAAATGCCTCTAATGGCATTCGGCTCGGCCGCCATCTTGAATCCAATGAATTATAGCTGCACCAATCTCAGGTGTAATCACGTTCCTTCTACACCCATTATTTGTTTCCTTTTTTCTTTCCACGTCCCCTTTTCCTCACTTACTCTTGAAGGGAGACACATTGCTGACCACTGACCACACATGGAAAAAAAAGAAACTAAAGTGCCATTACGTGTTTCATGTTCCATTCATTTATCCAATTGAAACAATAGTTTTCACTCTGTTGCAGCTGCTTTTACATTCATTTGCTACGGGCGAACTAATCTATTCATTATCATCATGCGAGTTTTAATTACTGGCACTGGATGGCGCGCGAGGTAATTATCGCAATGCATCATTTCCATTAGGTGTGGGCAATGTGCACGATGTATCCGATTCGCTTTGGTTGTTGATTAATGAAAACAGTCTTGGCGAATGCTTTTGCCGCTTGTTTTACAGATTAAGAAAAGTAAGCGACTAACTTCGATAGAATGGTGCAGTTTTGCATGAATGAATTTCTCAATTTACGACTTCGTTGAACGATAAAGCAGCGACTTATTGTATTCAAGACATAAAAGTACAAGATGCTACTAATCATGTGATCCTTCTCAACCAATATGGAAGAGCTCAAGTTACACATGTGTAAAAATGGGTAAAATCGTGTAAGAATGAATAAAATCGTGTAAAAATGGGTGAAATCGTGTAAAAATGGGTAAAATCGTGTAAGAATGAATAAAATCGTGTAAAAATGGGTGAAATCGTGTAAAAATGGGTAGAATCGTGTAAAAATGGGTAAAATCGTGTAAAAATGGGTCAAATCGTGTAAAAATGGGTAAAATCGTGTAAAAATGGGTAAAATGGGTAAAATTGTGTAAAAATGTGTAAAACCAACTAAATGACCACGAATTGAAAAAAAATGTGTTTTGAATATTTTTCTTGAATAAAAATTTTTTTTTGGAATTCGGGGCCCCCCACTCCGAGAACTGGATCAAATTCGAGCCGCGACTATAATGGGAAGAATACAGTAGCGCGGGGGTGGCAGCCCCATAAGGAAACCCATAGGACACATGAGAGAAGAATTGCTGCAAGAATCCGTGCTCAATCAGCGCGCTTTGCTATACAATTGCCATTATACGTCGTAACATAAAACGATCAAACAAAACTATCGTACGATGCCTAATTTTAATCGTGTCGTTGTTAATCATCATCGCTGCACCGTGGAAATAAAACGTGCAAGGAAAGTCAATTTACGGTTCGCCGTGTCGTTTTACGACGGCTCAATTAAGAGCGCGCGCAGCATCCGCCCACTCACCTCTCTCAATCTGCATATTTAGTGAATCGACATCTGAGCATGCGCACCAATTAATTGCTGCTCGTTCCAAAGGGCCATCAGGTCGGTCGTGTCACCAATCACTTTTTCCATTTTTTTCTTCTCGTTTCGGAGGTGAAATGGAGGAAAAGGTGGCAATTTGTGATAATTTTCTTCTTTTTATTACTCTTTTCACTTTAGAGTGGGAAAGATTTTACGAGTTTAAAATATGCTTTTTAGAATAAAACGTCATGTTTTAGAAGCAATTTAAAGTTTTGCTTCGTGGAATTTGATGGGCTAAACTTGTTAACCATTTTCTTTTGCTTCGCTTTCAGGAAATCATTTCTGTGAATACGGTTGGAATTTCAAATAGGCCTTTTTCTTCATTTAATTAGTTGAAAGAAAAATTTTGTTTTTGTTTTTGTATTTTTTTTTAAAAATATTTCTTTTGAGTGTTTTTTGTTTCTTTTGTATAATTGATGGTGCGCGCTTTTGCTTCACTGCATTGCGTGGATGCTTTGCAGCGAAGTTAAAACATTTCGTTTTATTGGAAGAGAAAACGATTCGGAAGTTAAACAGCAGAAAGTATCGACCAATTAAATAATAAACGAAACCGAAAACAAAAAAAAAAAAAAAAAAAAAAAAAATTTCTCCGACAATTTTAATAAAAAAATAAAAATTATTTTCACTAATCGCAAAATGCCAATTAAAACGAGCAACAAAATGACAAAAAAAAACACTACTCAAAACCAGCACACCATCATTAATCCTCGCCAACAACAACAACAACTCAAAACGTCACGTGCCACCAATTAAAATCGCATAATTTTCCCAAAAATTTTTTTTTTTAAATTTAAAAAAATAAAAAAGCGCGAAATTCTGGCAAATTTATTTCACCAAATTCTCTATTCAATTACAACGCGAATAAAACCATTTTTCTTGACAACACATTTAAATTTGCACCGTAACTCGATTCAATTCCAGAGCAATACCAGACTTAATTTCCAATTAACAACTGATCCCGTTTCACCAGCGCGCCTGACGTCATAAATTCTCAAAATACACAAAAATCTTTTACAAGCGAATCATTTTAATTTTGGCGCCCTCTTCGGACGGATCGCCGCACCTGTCACGTATTATAAATGATGCTATTCGTTGATTGGTCCAAATTGAATTCGGTCTCGAAGGACAAACAAAGATTTCTTTTCTCTCCATAATGACACCCAAACTCACTTATCCCCTTAAGTAATAGATTTCTCTCTTCGCTCCCCCATCGTCCACTACTGCGCGTGCGTGCAATCATTTCTGCTCCCTATTGATTTGCAATGTCTGCTGCCACGTCAATTACCCATTTAACCTGTAATCCATCAATATTTCTCTCCCTTTTCTACTTTATTTCCAATCAACTCGCGAATCGTGTCACGTGACGACTAAATCATTTAATCCCATTGCGTTTTTTGTCCGAATTTTAAGCTGCGACACCAATTTGGTGAGAAAATCGTGCGGGCCCCAAAAATACCCGTCAATCAAAAAAATATTTTTTTTTGGAGGCGTGGGACCCGGGGCCCGGGCACCGCAACTTGAAATTGTTTTTCTTTAGAATTGAATGACGGCATCAACTGGTGACAAAATTGCCAAAATTACGCGGGGCCCCCAAAAATACCGATCAATCAAATATTTTGTTATTCGAGGTGTGGGGCCCGGGGCCCGGGCGCCGCAACTTGAAAATTGAATGTCGGCATCAACTAGTGACAAAATTGACAAAATCATGTGGGGCCCGAAAAACACCAGTCAATAAAAAAAATTCTTTTTTGATGTGTGACCCGGGGCCCGGGCATTGCCCCTTGAATTTTTTTTTTAAATTTTTCGGTACGGGCCTTGGGGCCCTGGGGCCCGGGCGGGCACCGCAGATTGATATACATTTAAAATTTTTGAGTGATGAGTATTTTTTGGGTCGGGGCCCGGGCCCTGATTGGTGTTAGTGAAATGTGTTTTCCGAGTTGATTTATTCAATGGGTTCGAGTGTATGTTGGAGGTTGCATTCGCCTATCACGTGGCTAATTAAACGGGGCAATTAACATGGCCTGCAACAACCCTTGGCCCATTTGTCGATTCGGGGAGTTCTGTATTTGACACGAGGCGGCATGTCGAGCATAGAGAGGAAAGAGGATAAAAGGCGCGGGATCGAGGGTCAATTCCTTACAAAGCACTAGTCCGAGAGTAAAACTAATCAGCGACAGAAGCAGTCGAGCCGAGAGCGAGAGAGAGAGAGCGAGAGAGAGCGAGAGCGAGACGAGTTAAGTTGAGTTAAGTATGGGGTGCATAGGAAATTTACGATTCGGCAGTAAAAGCCAACAGCCCAAGATCACGAATTATCCGTATTGGGAGGAAGACCCGGATGTGCTCTGCTACGAACTACTTGCAACTTTTCTCTGTCTGACTCGATCGATAGCAAGAGACAAGAAATGATCCCTTATTTCTTCCTGGCTCAAAGTGATGTTAAAATTGGCCGAGCGAGGCAATGTCAATACGGTCTGTCAGAATAGAATTACTCCAAGGATCAATTTCGTCAACATTTTTAATTTCGGTTAGCCAGTTTGGAAAAATGTCTAACAATTTCAATTTGTTTTCGAATAATGTCGATTTTTTTGGAAATTTCAGATTTTTTTCTCGAAAAATATCAATTTTTCAGATTTTTTTTCTCGAAAAATATCAATTTTTCAGATTTTTTTTCTCGAAAAATATCGATTTTTCAGATTTTTTTTCTCGAAAAATATCGATTTTTCAGATTTTTTTTCTCGAAAAATATCGATTTTTCAGCTTTTTTTCTCGAAAAATATCGATTTTTTCAGATTTCTCAAAAAATATCGATTTTTTCCAGATTTCTCCGAAAAATATCGATTTTTTCCAGATTTCTTAAAAAAATATCGATTTTTCAGATTTTTTTCTCGAAAAATATCGATTTTTTCAGATTTCTCAAAAAATATCGATTTTTTCCAGATTTCTTAAAAAAATATCGATTCTTTTCAAACTTGTGTGTGTTTTCATACTTTTTTCGAAAAATATCGATTTTTCCCTCGATGTTTTTGAACCAAAGCAATCGTCGATAATTACATTACACTCCCAAATTCCACTAATTTCCCTACCCTTACCTTTCCCAAAGTGCTCCAAAACCTTATCAAAACCATAACAATCAACATCGATTTCTAATAAACCGATATCGGAAAAATAAAATAAAATTAATGAGGAATTATCACCATAGCAACCAAACGATTTGCATACTTGATAATCCCCAGCGCCCCATCCTAATCCCCAAACTCAACATGCATTTTACTCAATCCCTTTCTTCCTCAACATCAACTCTCGAGTCCCGACTATTTCATTCGCCCAAACCTAATCTTAAACGATCCCCCAACCCCCACACTTCCTCACTCGAAACAACGCTCCAGAAAATAAAAATCAGCTCCGCCATCTTTTTTGTGCCTCCGTGCGAAAAATGAGCAAAAATCACACTGAACCGTTCATCGGACCCAAAATGCACTCCGATTCCGCCATTTTTTTTTTTTTTTGATTGTTTTTAATTTTTTTTTTTGGGTCGATGTTTGTTGGAGCTCGACATAATTTGATTCGTTGCTTGTAGAGCGAGTTTGATTCGCGGCTCGCTTGTTTCAATTATCTGTGACCCGCACATCGGAATTGGTGTTTGCGCATGCGCGATGATTAAAGACGGTTTTCATTGATTACGCATCAAATATTTGTGTATATCTGTGGCGGTTTCACAAGTTTGTTCTCATTTGTCATTCCTAACCGCAATTTAAAAATTTTTTTAAAAAAAAAAAATAAATAAAAAATGGCGGCTTGTTAAAAATGAAAATTGAATTTTTTTTTTTTCAAAAAAAGAAAGAAAAAAGAAAAAATATATAAAAATGAAAAGTTGGAAAAGTGAATGCGGAAGCTGCAATTCCCCGAAAAGCGTGGAAAATAATCATCATAGAAGTTGTTGGACTGTGAAGCCACCTTTCATTCGTCGGGCGGCGCTTTATCCCATTCCTCGTTTCAACGCCACAAATTGTCGGCAGATGGCGGCTAGCCAATTCCATTTTCTACTCTGATGAGCTGTTAATGCCATTTTAACATCACATTGTTCCACACAAAAAAAAAAAAATTTCTCTCCAAATACATATTCATTTTTCATTTAAAAAAAAAAAAATTAAATTACAATTTTTTTTTTTCTAAAAAAAATAATTTCGAAACTCCATAATAACGAATGCGTCAACATCTCCCTAGCACATCATTCAAACTGTCAAGCAAGCGCATGTAGCGCAATCTAAGCAACGAACGGGCAAAAAGAGAAACGTTTATCAAAACAAAACGCAAATCTGAATAAATTGTTTATGGTCGGTGGGAAACGAGTTAAATTGATGGCAACTTCTAGTGAGGGATATCGTTTAACGTGTCCGACAAATGCGGATATTGTGTATTAAAATTTATATTCACGAGCGAGAAGTGCATAAATAAATAAATACACGTGAACAAGTTCGGTACACCATCCGGGTACCTGTGGGATAATAAATTCCAATAAACAAATCCCGAGCAATTCCCGCGCAGGGAAATCATGTCAACAAATTGTGGATTGAAATACACGAATTTCGGGCGCACGGATGCGAAAAAATAAAGAAAACATTTGCATTTTTAATTTTTTTTAAAAAGAATTTATAAATTGAGTAATAAAAAATGAAATTAAGAAATAAAAGCAAAAGGGAGAAAATTAAAAAATTACACGGTTCAATTATTAGGATGATAATTAACATAATTAGGCTGTTAAAGCGCCGTTTCGTAATTTTTTTATTGTTATTATTATTATTAATTTTTTTTTTTTTTTTTGGTTGGAGTTTTCCTTCTTCGAAATAGCAATTAAAGCGAGCAGAAAGTGTAAATGGGACGAGGAGCGGATGCTTTGAAGACAATTTCATCAAAAACAGGAAATAAAACGAAATTATCTATCTAAGGAGAGGAAAAAATAAAAAATTGAGAGTTTCAACATTGGATAGTTAAGATATAAAATGTGTCCCTTGCTGTGTTCACAATTCCATTGTGAGATTTCATGACGCTACTGTTACATTTGAATAAATTCGACAGTTAACAGGATATCGCAATTGGATATCACACGCGGTATTTTGGTGACATTTTGTACAGAAAAGAGCTCACTTTAAAAAATAATCGCAAAGGCGTAGTTAACACTTAACCACCAATTAAATTCTAATTTAAAAATATTGAAAATTAAAATAAAATGTTTGTATGGGAAATGGGTTTCGAACAGGCGGCTTAGGACGACGTTTAGGTCGGGCGCAGTTGAACACATTTCCCGTGCGCACAATTCGGTCAAACTTTTTTATTGAAAACAAATTCACAAATCCAAATTAATTTCACAAATTAAATTTCTAAGCCTATTTGCGTCCATCATCCCACACCCGTCGTTTTTAATTAATTATGCCATGCAGGCTTATCTGTCCCTATATTACGTATAATTTTTCTATTGGAATTCGCTCAGTCTTGAAAATAACAACAATTCCCATCTGGTTCAATTTCCAATTTCATTTCAATTTCCTCATTTTATTTCAATTAATTTTTTTTTTTTTTTTTTAAATTTAATTTTTTTAATTTATCTGAATTTTCCATCATTTTGTCTCATTTTGAGCACATTAAGCTCAATTTCTAGTCCAAATGAAAATATCATTCCCCTACTTTTAATTCCATGTCCCCCAATTCCCAGAATTCCCCCAATTTTATCCTCCATTGTCCCTACATAAAAGGAACACAATTCTCATTTTCCACTTCAATTTCGGCCGCTGTGGTTTAAATTAAATGCTCTCAAAAGTTACAAGTTACTTTCACTTTTCTCATTAGATGTCACGTTGAATTTAATTCGCTTGTTGGAATTTTTTTGTTTTTGTTTTAAAATTTTTGTAATGTCAGAAGTGACAAGATGATGACCCGGGCTTTTATCAATTTGTGTAGTTAATCGAGTTTTCAGTGCTGTAATCCGGTTATAATTCAGACATATGTGAAATTGTCACATTTTTTTTATGGAATTACATGACATTTTAATAATTGTTTATGAAATTGCATAAAATTTTCACAGAATTTTATAAAATTGTATGAAGTTTTCATAATATTTTGTGCAATTTTATGACATTTCCACACTTTCTTGTGAAATTTTATGAAATTTCCACACTTTCTTGTGAAATTTTGTAAAATTTCCACAATTTCTTGTGAAATTTTATGAGATCATTTTCTGGAATTGTATGCAAATATTCACATCATTTTCTGAAATTGTATGCAATTTTCACAACATTTTCTGAAATTGAATGCAATTTTCACAATTGAAATTATACGAAATTTTTCATTTTCATAAAATTCCATAAGTTTTCCAATTTTTATAAAATTCCATAACTTTTCCAATTTTTATAAACTTTCACTTTCTACTAAACTTTATGACACTCACAAACATTTTACGAGTCACAAAACTTCACAAAACACTGACAAAATTTGATGAAACCTTCACAATCCTTACCAAACCTAATGAAACCTTCACAACTTCACAAAACCTAATAACACATCCACAAAAATCCCAAAAAACATTTCCCAACCCTCAAACCAAACCACAAAAAACCTTAATTACTTCCAAACCCCTAACAAACCACTCATTTTCTTCCCCTTCCCCAATCAACACAACAATGTCGATACCTACGACAAACCTCCATCCGACCAAACGTTGCCATGGAAACTCCATCCGGCCCGAGATACGCGCCGCCGCGTACGAATTACAATCTTGACGGGTTACGATGATTTACGCGCACGGAAGGTCAGAAATAAATAAAAACGAAAACGAAACGACATGAAAAAAAATTATTAAAATTTCCAATGAATTTAAAAAAAAAATTATTTTTTTTGTTGAAAAATGAAGGAACAATGGAGCTCGGGTTGTTTTGTTGCACGGATGCCACTCTGTTTGAGTGGCAGCGATTGCAAGACGAGAGAATGGTGGATTGGGAGAGGGAGTTTACACGTGCCATTTTAGCTTGACAGCGCCCCGAACCATCTCCAGGTAATGGCGTGGGTGGTACCTGATAGACGTCAAAGTATGGTGATGGTGAGGTGAGGTGAGGTGAGGTGAAGCTCACGCACGAAACTATTTGCAAAGTGCCAACCATGCGAACATACACAATTAGTTTTTCTCGCTGGGAATAAACTTGTTGGTTTTGTTTTTTGGGTTTATTTGGAAAATTTAAGTTGCGATTTTTTTCTTCAATTATTGTTGTTTTTATTGATTTGTTAATTTTTTATTATTCTAAGTGGCAATTTTTTACATAAATTTGTATTAAATCGCAATTTTTTCACATAAACTTGTATTAAATCGCAATTTTTTCACATAAAGTTGGATTAAATCGTAATTTTTCCACATAAATTTGGATTAAATCGTAATTTTTTCACATAAATTTGGATTAAATCGCAATTTTTCGTTCTAAACTTTTAGAAAATCGCAAATTTTTGTTCAAAATTTCAACAAAATCGCAATTTTTTAAATAGAAATTTCTACAAAATCGCAAGTTTTTCACACAAATTTCTAAAAAATCGTACTTTTCACACAAATTTCTAAAAAATCGTACTTTTCACCCAAATTTCTGCAAAATCGCATCTTTTTAATAGAAATCTCTATGAAATCAGTATTTGTATTCCAAATTTCCACGAAATCGCAACTTTTTCACCCAAATTTCCACAAAATCGCAACTTTTTCACCAATTTCCACAAAATCGCAACTTTTTCACCAATTTCCACAAAATCGCAAGTTTTCCACCCAAATTTCTACAAAATCGCACTTTTTCGCACATATTTGCACAAGATCGTGATTTTCACCCAAATTTCTGCAAAATCGCATCTTTTCAATAAAAATCTCTACAAAATCGAAATTTTTTGTTCCAAATTTCCACAAAATCGCAATTTTTCTACCAAATTACCACAAAATCGCAATTTATCTACCAAATTACCACAAAATCGCAATTTTTCCCATCCAAAATTCACCAAAATCGCAATTCTCCACACAAATGTCCAAACTAAACATTCACCCTTAATTTAAAATACATAAACCCATATCTCCATTCCCACAAAACCGATCACATTCTCCTAATAGCGTGTAAACAGTAACTCGAGTTCCCAAAACTTTCGTGGTCATCATCCCTCTCCTGATGGATGTTCCAAGTCTCACAACCCCACAAAAAAAACCCAGAACAAGCCTAACTAAACACAAAGAAAATAACCCTTTTCCACCCCATTGAATTTGATTCCCCCCATAAAAACATACAATTCCCATATTTATTATCCCCATAAAACCAAAACAAAACAAAAAAATTAAAATTCCTTTTTAATCGATTTCCGGTGCGACACTACAAACGCATTTTTTTTTTATTTCATTTATTTTTATTTCTCATGGATGACAGGTGCAGATGGTTGTCTTGGCAACCGCATCCGGGTGAATTGTGGACGCTAAAGTCCAGTCTGTCAATCGGAACGTCACCGAGCCGCGAATGGATGTTTTCAGGCATCAGCATCGGCCATTACTAGCCGAGAAAAATGGTTACCATGGGAACAGTTTCACGCATCAATTTCTACATTTTATAACGGCGTAAAACACATAACATCTATTTTGGATGAAAAACTGTAAACATTTCTTATACCTTTTAACATTTTTCTCGCCTTTATTCTTTATTTATTCGCCTGGCGAGAAGAATTTAAAAAATTATTTCTGTTTCCAAATCGCCCGCCATTTTTGTTGTTGATATTTTGTGACGTCACGACGATGAGAATTGGTTTTATTCGCATTATTTGTTGATCAGTTGGTTAAATCTGGCGTTTTAAATGAAAATATCAGTTTGTTTTATGTCGCTGAGAATGTGGAATATGAAATATTTAATTTAAAAAAAGAAAAAAAGAAAAAGAAAAAAAAAATTCCATGTTATTTCAACGTCATGCTTTTTTCATTTCGTGCCTCCATTTTTCATTCGGGTTTTGACAGATGACATCTTTTAACAACAAAAAAATGTATACATTATTAATAGTGATAATAAAAATAATCTCGAAGGTCCCAAAAATTTATACAAAAAAAAAAATTAAAAAAATTGACGCCATTTTAATTGAATTTCTTTAAATTTGCACCGAAATCCATTAGTTAGAGCGCCAATCTTGTTGCAGTTGAGAAAAGAATTGTGGGATTTTGTGTTGGATGTTTTTTTGGTCTCTACGAAGGATATTTATACTTTTTTGCCATTTTCAGCCATTTTCAGCAGCTGATGTATGATGTACAAACAGCAGTGCACACGGCCTGGTGTTTGTAAATAGAATTATGGCGCAAAGTTGGAATTGAGAGTTGCCATAAACGTTGTGCAACACGTATGCTATTGTTGTTTTAATCGATTGTTGTAGTCGGTTTTTCAAGCAATTTGTTAGTTTTGCTATCAAAATGTTAATTTTAATCGATGTTTCGATGTGTATGTCAATTTTGATCAATTTTCAAACCAAAATATCGATATTTAACAACATATCGATTTTAGTCAATTTATTTTAACTAATGTGTATCAATCTTATTCGATTTTTAAACGAAAATATCAATATTTTGAATTGAATTTTCAAGTAAAATCTAACTTCAATAAATTTTTATTCGATTTTTCAAACAAAATGTCGATTTTTACTCAACTTTTCAAGCTGAACATCAATTTCATTCGATTTTTATACAAAATATCAATTTTTTATTTGGATTTTTCAAGCAAAATACCAGTTTTTACTCGATTTTCAAGCAAAATATCGATTTTGCTCAACTTTTTAAGCAAAATATCGATTTTACTCAACTTTTCAAGTAAAACATCAATTTCATTCGATTATTATCAAAAATATCAATTGTTTAAATGGATTTTTCAAGCAAAATATTAGTTTCTATTCGGTTTTTCAAGCAAAATTTCACCTTTTATTCGATTTTTCAATCAACATTTTAACCCACTTTACATCCAAACAAACATTTTCAAAAAAGAAAAATCTAAACTGATTTTCAACCAGACATAACCACACGTCAAAACCTCCATTTCGTCGTCAAACTTCTGACTTAGCATTTTCCCACTTTATTTATCCCTACAGCCATGATTGATGAATCTAAATTTCCATCAATCATATCATCCAACCTTATCAAAACGCACTTGTAGCTTAAAAAGGCTTTAAACTGATGGCCTGGAAAAGAGAAAGAGAGAAAGAGAGAGCGAGACCCGAGAGTAAGAGAAAGCAAAAGCAGCGAGCATGAGCAAGTAACAACAAAAACATTACACCAAAGGTTAAGCCCGATCCATTTGCAGCTTAATCCAACGCCATTTTCGAGCGAATAAATTATTCAAAAATTCGCGTCAAAAATCATTTCATTTGCACTCAGCGCGTTAATAAAACGATAAATATTTCATTTATTTCCAACGCCCACATCCGGGCGTTAATCTCGGTCGCCATGGCAACAGTGAAGTCTCCAGGTGATGAGCGCAGCATCCGATTTCGAATCCTATTCCAACTGATGAATAGAAAAAGAAAAAGAAAAAGAAGGAAAGCGCGCACATTACAGCTGCACAGCTTTTTAACCCTTTCGCTACACCTGGCTCCATTTGTCCGGTCCAAGTGGTCATTTGGGATAAAAACGAGGCAGCAGATGCGGCCCACAAATGACGCGTGTGCACTTTGTTCTTTGGGTTAAAGCTTTGATGCTAGAATTGGTCTTTCGTCCAGAAACCGACACGGGATTAAAAAGAAAAGAAAAGAAAAGAAAAGAAAAGGGCAATTTGTTTTTTTAATTTATGCTTCGACGGGGTGATTAATGGGGGGTCGTTTTGATTTGGAAATTCCATTCATCAAGTTTCGTTTCTTTTATGTGGAGGGTTTGTTTGTCACGCGATTAGAAAGAAAAGAAATATTAGAAAAGTTGAAAAATGGTTCGGTGGTTCGGTGGCTGCAAAGAAATCGAATTATTCGATTGAAAAAAATCGATTTGATTAATTGGAAAAAATATCCTCAAAAAAATCGAATAATTCGATTTAAAGAAATCGATATCCGCGAAAAAATCGAATCATTCTATTGAAACGGCAAAAATCGATTTCTGACTGACTGACAAGAAAAAAATGGAGAAGTTAATCAAATTAAAAATTGATACCCGCAAAAAGATCGAATTATTTGATTGAAATAATCAAATCCAAAATCGAATCATTCGATCGAAAAATCCAAAATCGATTTCTTTTAACAAAATTGAAATTTTAATCAAACTAAAATCGATATCCTCAAAAAAATTGAATAATTTGATTGAAACGGCAAAAATCGATTTCTGACTGACTGACAAAAAAAAAATGGAGAAGTTAATCAAATTAAAATTCGATATCCGCAAAAAAAATCGAATTATTTGATTGAAATAATCAAATCCAAAATCGAATCATTCGATCGAATAATCCAAAATCGATTTCTGACCAACAACAAATTAAAATCAACTTTTGCTTCACTTGCAGCGACTTTAACGCTTCCAACAAAGACTTCAAAATTGAAGTGCAGTCCTTGATGCAAGTATCAAGTGAAGAAGGGTTAAAGGAGCCGACCTATATCCAGGAATGCTTTCAACAGGGTTCACCCAAAGGAGGAACTGGACGAGCACAATGAAAAGGAAAAGAGAAAAAAAAAGATCCAAACAAGAATGCTGAGATGGGCATTTTCTGCACAATGCGCACAAAAATGAGCTGTGGCCGAGCCAGCGGAATAGCAAGCGCCACAGCAAGCGCCAAAACAAGTGGGCAAATATTTTGTTTAATGAAATGCACTCGCTCAACAACATTAATTAGAGCCGCATTCTTCTCTAATCACATCCAGGCCAAGTGCTTAGAAATTATAACCCTTTTATCCCTTCAATTACGATCACAAAGGGGAAAATACCAGCTTCAGCTGGGTAGGCATTGGTCAGCTGCAAATTTGCAGTGTCTGCGAAGAAGCGCTAACAAATGCACATTCATATCTAACCCTTTACTTCCAACTTATCTTCAGCTTTAGATGCCCAGACACCAGCAACCATCCTCTGCTACTATTCGAGGTAGTGCAAGTTTTCTATTTGATCCGGAAGTTCTGCGTTCTTTTTGTGTCTCGAAACGAGCGTAGAACCTAGGACGACCGGACCAAAAAGGCTCGAAATGACGTCGTTTTGAGTACTAATGGCGGATAACCGACGTCTCACATTTACATTTATAGCGGTGATCCCAAGTTTGACGTTTTAATTGTTTCGCAATTGTTCTGGCACCATTGTGATTGATATGAGGTCATATGAGGTCATTGCTGTAAGTTTATGTGATTCCTATGATCTCTCTGGCTAGTTTATAGTCTTTAGCTAGTTTATATTTTAATGAGTTCAAGTGACATCTATTTTCCATCTTGAAAATGTCTTCGAGGCAAGCTCATTGAAATATTCGGGTCCAGCAAGATTGGACATGGGCGCAAATGGGTAAAAACCACGTCTTGTGCTAATTGGGTAGCTCTTCAGCGCTTGCAATATTTTCATTAGTGCTAACGTCCAAATCCACACTAACGTCTCACATTTGATTGGTTTAGAGTTTAGAGTTTTGTTAGTGGGCTCTTTGGTCATTCCAATATTTTCGTTAGTGTTCGTTCGTGCTCTTCTTGTTCTCAGCAGGGCCACTTTTCTTCGTTAGCATTTTCCTCCTGCACGAGCGTTGCAATTTGCACCAACATGGGCGAGTCACAAGTGACTATTATTTTCTAGATCTGCATAGGAGGCAGAACGAGAAAGATGTCCAATTTTAATGCATAATTTTGAATATTTTACCACCACTACTTAGGAGGACGCTAGTATCAACAATGGCAATAACTAATGGCAATGTCATGCATCAAATTAAATTCTTTATTTACTTTTTATTATCTTGTAGATAACTTGCATGTTCATCCCAGTAAAATCAAGTGGCCCTTGGTTTTAACAAGTCTGTGCATCTTGGGGCACCCCAACAAGCACTTTTTGCATTTTGAAAATGCCAAAATGTAAAAATTGCAGAAGAAACGTCTTTGATCACATGAAAAAAGCATCCAATTTAATAATAAATCCTCAAAGTAAAAAAAAAATCCAAAAAAAATCAAAAAAATCCAAAAGCCAACTTCCTTTGGCCAAAAACAAACAGACAAGACAAGCAAGCAAACAAAAAACAATCCACCCCATTTTTATTTCCTTTCCTCCATTAAGAAAAGTCAGTCAATAAGCCTAATTCCTCGAGTTCAAAGACGTAACCAATTTCTTGAGCCTTTTAACCATAAAATGCTCTTATCCCTCGCTTTTTCTCCTCTTTCCTCTCTCTCTCTCTCTGTCTCTGTCTCTTTTTAAAGTTTACCCTCGAAGCAAATGTTCCAAGTTTAATGGCGGCAATGTGGGTGTTTCCTAGTGCCATTAGGCCTAACTTCCTCAGTACCTCCCCCTCCTCCACTCATCCCACCACTCCACTCCATTCCATTTTCCTTTTGCTACAACGAACCGTTAATTCAAGCAAAACATGCCATTCCCACCCCTGCGTGCGCCATCGCGTGGCAATGGCCCGAACCATCATCCACGACATCCTCACTTTAACGTACCAATTTTTACTGCCCTCCTATTGGTCCCTTTATGTCCTTCCGGCGAGAGGTGGATGGACCGTTATTTATGGACAGCAATCTCATCCACTCATAAATATTGGGTGGGTAAATACCCGTGGCCGCTTAAGATTCATTGCATCGCTCGTTAAAACAAGGGAAACTGATGGAACGAAACAGAAAAAATTAATGTACCCCATTCTCGGTACCCGAAAACAGTCGATTGAAAAAATTGTTTGGGAGCTTGATGCCAAAATCAGTCTGCAATGTAAACATGCACTCGTTGCATTGCATTCAAATTCACATTGAAAAATAATCGCACAGACCTAGTCGTGTTGAATAAACATTTTTGGACTTTTGTGTTTGAAACTTGGCGCCAAGATTTATAAATCCAACAGTGAACATCATCAAATTAAATATTAGGGATTTTAAAAAATGTTTAATTACCACTCTCAGCTTAATTGTCTTAATGGAGTATTGATTCAATTAGAGTTTGAAAAATTCAAAATTCAAGATGGGAAAACAGAAATCCTTTTACACTAATTTATCCATTAATCTTTTTCCTATTTTTTTTTTTTTTTTGGTGGAAGGGGTTGGCGGATTTAATTTATTTTTCCATTTATTTCACATTGAAGAAGAAAGAAAAGTAAAACTAAACCATAACTTGGAATTTTTCTAATTTACATGCAATTGGCCTGGGATTAATTCCAAGCCCCTCAACTTTAGTCGAAAAAGAGAAAGAATACTGTGCGAATTTCCCCATATACTCATACAAACTAATGATAATCCAATAACCTCAAACTAATGTAAAAGTTTAATGTTATCACTCCACACCACACACACACCAAAAACCTAATAGAAAAAAAAAAAAGAAAGTGTTTCTTCCCCCTTAAATCGTTTGAAAATTGTGTTTACATTGAGTCAACTCGAGTTGCGACTTGGTAAAAGTGGGCAAAATCTAAAGCGGTGGTTAGAGAACGACAAGACAAGCAGATAGATAGCAATTAATGGAAACCGCCAGCGGAGAGGCAAATGGGTGGCACCAGTCACTTAGGCTGGGATTAAACGAGAGATATGTGAATGAAAGAGTGAGAAAAGGGTCCATTTAAATTTCACCCTACTGCGTCCTCAATTCCCACAGGTGCCATGTAAACCCGCCATCACACGTCATGTCTTTGTCACGTGCATCAGCCAGTAAATATTCATTATTCTTGGCGCGTAATCAATAGGCACAAAACAAGCCTAAAGTGAATGTGCAGTGCGAATGCACCAAGTTTGGACAACGAATCATGCAATCTGCAATCTGCAATTTTCGAAATTTATTGCACTTTTGTTGTTTAAGAAGTGCGGTAACTGTTCAAGTATTTGCAATACCTTTTCTTGGGATGTACGGATGTAAGATGGAAACAATGGACACGTCCAACATGCTTGATGATTTGTGGTTAACAGTGGTGAAACTTTAAATTTCTGGCTCCCTTGCAAAAATATATTTGGTCCCCACCCCATACCTTAAATTTAAACTGTGATTTTTTTACAATAGATCTATTCAAAGACCAAAAAATCAAAAATAAAGACAAAGAATTATCATTACAAAAAATAGAAATTATTAAGGTGTTTAGGAATACCCTTTTTAGGAAAAAAATACATTTGCAAACAGAAAAATATATTTCCAGGTGAAAAAATTACATTTCCAGGTGAAAAAATTGTACTTCCAGATGGAAAAAAATGCATTTCCAGATGAAAAAAAATGCATTTCCAGATGGAAAAAAATGCATTTCCAGGTGGAAAAAAATGCATTTCCAAGTGAAAAAAAAAGCATTTTCAGGCAAAAAAAATTGCATTTTTGGAAGAAAAAATATGTTACTGGACAAAAAATGAATTTCTGTGTTAAAAAATGCATTTTGTGCGTGCACCAGGAGTCCTTAAGAACCGGGGGCCCATGACAATATCCCCCTTAACCTCCCCTAGATTACACGCCTGTGCTTGCATGCAATGCAGGGTTCTGCGCCGACTCCCTGTAGTTCCGCCGCTGCAACTGTGTATTTAACATTTATCTTGCAGAATACTGCACCAGTACATAAGGTGGTGCTCTAAGCATAACTACGTTACACCTGTAACGTTTCGTTGGGATGACATCACAAAACCACACTAAACCTTGCAAATGTTCATTAAATTTTTTTCCATGTTACGTAACATTGAGAACCCCCCCCCCCTGCCGCCCCTTGTAACAAAATTTAAAACCCCCTTCCCCTTATGGCATTACGTAATCTTTAAAAGGAATTAGAGAGAGCAAAAAGCCTTTAATCATGCATTTTTACTCTTTCGGCAAGAAAAAGAAGAATGTGTGGTGGAGATGGAGAAGCAAGAGAATTACAGCAGTAGTATAAGAATCAGGTGTTGAGTTCCCACAACAATTGAAGTTGCACGTTAAGTGTGGAAAAAGTTTGGAGTGCAAAGTCTCGCCACACCTTTTATACCAGCGAGTTTCAAATCTGGAAAATGGTGGTTAGCTCAGCTCACCTCACCTGCAGTCCCAACATGCACCTATCCTTATGATCAGGTGGTGCCACCTGAGCCCCCAGTCGTAAAAAGAGAAATAAAAACACAACCATGACCAGTTATCATGGGGAAAGCAGACTCTAACCCATTCGACAAAAAAGCCAGTTTCGACTTGAATACAATAAACTCCTTGTTCTACCACTCGACCCCCATGTCCCCCAACATCTCACCGAATCTGCAATAGATACAGAGTGCAAGAAAACCACTAAAGCCTTTAGTAAACACCAACAAACCCACAAGTTCAATGCCCACTAAGGGTCATTCATTTTTCACCCATCAAACTAATACCATGTTCGCACCAAATGGAGCGAACATCCCACTCTGCCCAGACGATTTTCTAATTCTAGTCCTTATTTATCCTAATATTAGGCCTAAAATGCGAAATAATGTAAATATACAACAATATACCGATAATTTATGGAACGGTACTGCGGACGCAAACTGGTAGTATCGTGTTATTCGAGCAACGGCATCATTTTTCAAACTCCTAAAACTCTCAAACTCCCTTCAAGTTGGTGCTGCAGCCTTAATTTCGCCTATAAATCATGTTGAATTTGAGCACTAATGGAGGCGTGGGTGTTAAAAAGCCTAATATCTTTTTATGAACAAGCTTATTTTCTATAATCCAATATGTCATCACACTCGCTCCATTAACGCACTAATCCCATAATGCAATTCTCGCTTCTGTCAATATTTCTTTGCGCCTTTCCTAATAGTTTAACACGAAAAGAATGGCTAAACTGACACGAGAAACAATTGCATTATCGGATTTAACGTAATCACCAAACCCAATATCGATAAGCCCAACTTGCAGCCTCAAATTATTAATAATAATAATGGGGCCGTGCATCAGACACACAACCCTGGTATATTAATAATGCCAGCCAGCCGGGCGGGCACTAACGCACCCAAATGCAAAGCCATCTACAGACTAGATCGCACTCTGAGGCAAACAAGACGCGTGGAACTTGTGACATGTCACAGGGTGTGAGGCAGTTTACCGCAATGCTCCAGCCTATAGACCAGCGGAGCCCTCCAAAGCATACGAATTTACCCGGAGCCCAGTGGTTCTCTAAGTTAACCGTTAGAGATTTTTTAGACCATTAATTAAATAGTCTCTAAACTTCAAAGCAGTAAATTATTATACAGTCGAAACTCGTTATAACGAATCGCAAAGAACCCGAGAAATCGGTTCATTATAACGAGAACTCGTTTTTTACACGGTGTTCTATGGCCGACCAACCAAGTAAGTCATTTACAAAAATTTGTTATAACAAAAATTCGTTATAATGAGTTTCGACTGTAATTTCATTTTTAGGGGATTTAAAACTATAATTTTTTTTTAAAAGTTATGCGGAGCCCTTTGAGGTAGCTCGCGGAACCCTAGGGCTCCGCGTACCACGGTTTGAGAACGGCTGCTATAGACGATACCGACGGCAGGATGATTCCTTGTATCTTTCTCAAGGTCATCCACAGTCAGATAAGGATCGGCCAAATCCTTGTGTTTGTTACTTGTCGTTTCCTCTCCCAACGCGTATCTTCGCCTTGTCAATGCTTGGTCCAGACCCCGACTGCCCAACCAGTTTAACGGTGCTTGACTTCGGCTTCGGCTCCCGTGCCCATTCGGCGTGTATCTGGAATCTTCTGAGTACTGAATCCCGTTTTTCGCGGTTTCCTTCCCAAGACCAAATTCCAATAATTTTAGCTGCGGGACCAAAAAATTGTTGTTTTTTATGCTTCGATATTCGTCGTTAAATTAATCCGTTTCGTCGGAACTGTGCCATCAAGACTAGAAAATGGAAATAAAACTCATTTCGGGTAATGGAGTCGAAACTGGCTGGCAACGAGAAGTCGTTGACGAGATTGATGGGTCGACTGCACTGCTCATTCGGTCGACATGCACTTAAACTTGGTTGCAGGGGTCCCCCTAAGGAAGTCTCTGAAAGGATTTTCCTCGCCGGTCCATTGGGGCCCATGTGCATGCTCATCATGCACAGGAACTGCAAAAGCGACTCGTTTGTCGCAAACACCAAAGCGCTCCCTGCAATTCCACTTATTTATTCATTCACTGGCCGCCCGCTCGCTGCCCGCTCGCCGACCGGAAACGAATAAAAATAAATAGCCGCCATCTTTTGTGCACGTTTACAGGTGTGAAAGACAAAGCCGCGTCTGAAATGAATACGGCAACGCGGACCCTAGTGCATTTTAATATCGCACTAATTACTCACCTAATTACAATTTCAAATCCAACCTTGGCTGCACCGCCAACATTTCTCACACAAACACGAACACGAATGCCTTACTCCCCTCTTCTCATTTCCAAGGGAAATCGTAGAAAAAATGTCTTGCAGCAAGTATATTGGAAATAAAAAAATCGTAGAAAATTCACATAAATGATTATATAATTATAGTAATTTCCACAAATTAGCGTAGTAATTATTGTTTTCTTTACTGTGAATAACATTTCTTCGTTGCCTAGTGATTTTCAACCGGACTGGTGTTACTTTCACGGCATAACCTCAGATTTTGGGCCCAGATAGACCTGTGCGATTATATCGCAATGTTTTGGGCATGTTTCGGCTCTTTCGGTCACGTTTTGGACAGTTTTTCCGAATCGAATTCTAAAAAATGCCCAAAACGTAACCAAATGACCAAAACGTCATCAAAAAGCTGAAAAAATAACACAAATTCGGCTTTTTGGTGACGTTTTTGTCATTTTTCAGCTCTTTGTTGACATTCCAGTTACGTTTTAGGCATTGTTTTAGATTTCGTTTCGGAAAAAACTGTCCAAAACGTGACCGAAACGTGACGAAAGAGCCGAAAAATGCCCAAAACATTGCGATTTTGCAGTTTTGCGCGATGTAACGATATTGAGATATTGCAATATATCGCAATATCGCACAAACCTTCAAAACCGCAACGTTGTGGTCGTTTTTCAGCTGTTTGGAGACGTTTTGGTGACGTATTAGACTCTTTTCTGCACAAAACGTCACCAAAACGTCACCAAAAAGCAGTGTTGCGATTTTTTGCGGTATTGCGATTTTTTGCTTTTAATTTTACTTTTGATTTTCTGTGCCCCTTTTATTTCTGGTCTTCCCCACACCGCAAGCTTCTGCGTCCGGCAGTTAGGCCAAAAATGTAAAGTGTAAAATTGATCCACCGACAGCAAACACTCACGAATCCACTTGGCGCAACAAAACACGTTTCGGCACAATCTTTCCTCGGATGATAAGCCGGTCCTGGAGCTGTGAAACCCAACCCTTTGCTGTCAACCCCTAGCCGTCTTACAACAACCCCCGTCAAAACGAAAAGCCCAATTTACCTCGTCTTAAAAACTCCCGTGCTGGTCGAGTGTCAAACACGCTACAAATCAATCAAAAGTAATTAGAAACGAGAAAAACATGACGTGACGCGCGCCTCGGTTTGTTGCGCCAAGCGGGGGTCGCGGACCGAGGGTAAAACTGCAACTTAATATCGCGTTATCCCTGCCCGCGTTTCTAATGCGGGATCGGCTTTCCTGCATCACAAAAATGCATTAGCGCTCGTCGCAGCCCCCATAAACCGCATCGACTTTGTCGGCGACTCATGCGCGCGCCAGGCTGAAAAATTAGCGCACGTGACACTCTCCCCGCGGTGGTGGTCAGCCGAGCGACGCGCGCGTTGACGTGACACATGATAGATGACACCACCCACACGAGCAAACATGGTGGCCGTCGCCGACCACTCGCAATGCCACAATTCCTCATCAAACTCGTTATTAACCGCCCCAGGTTGCCATGGTTACACACTCCACCCTGGTCATCTTCTCGGCGTTGCCTGGCAACGCCTTCATTTTCCGGCAAAACACGCGTGCATGTAAACAAAAGCGATTTATATCGATTGTGGCGATTATTTGATGCAACAACTGCATCTTTAAGGGCTGAATTCGTGGTCCTAAGTAATGTTTTGACAGTTTGGTCCGTTTGCTATCGCGCGATTGAGTAAATAAACACGAAGCAATCTCGAGTGCCCGTAGAGTTTTGTGCGTTAGGAAGCACACAATCTTTTGCTTCTCTCTCTCTCTCTCTCTCTCTTGCGCGCTCTCTTCTCTCTCTCTCTTTCGTTGTGTTCAGCTGGGTGAGCAGATAAGCCTCTCTGCCAAGCTCGCCTTCAGATCATAGACCCTATTGGCTGCAATGCACAATGGTGCGTTGGTCGCCATTTTATCCTTGACTGCAGTCCAATTGTTTGAGTTTCGCTGATAAGTACAAATCAAGGCGCGAGTCAACGATCCTAAAGGGTTAGGTTAAAGACGAGATTAAATTAACAAGATAGCGTTTAATTCAATGGGGGGAGTGTTTGGGGCGGGTTTTAGAGTGGTTTAGTACGGTTTGGGAAGTCGTTTTAAAATGTTTTTTTTTTTTGTTTTAGACGATTTTGGACTCGTTTTATTACGTTTTAGGCAATTCTAAACTCGTTTTTTACGCTTTAAACAAACTCAAAACCCGTTTTAGCACATTCAAAGCAATTTTAAACTCGTTTTATCACGTTCTAAACAATTTTAAACTCGTTTTATCACATTCAAAGCCATTTTAAACTCGTTTTATCACGTTCCAAACAATTTTAAACTTGTTTTATCACATTCCCAACAATTTCAAACTCGTTTTATCACATTCCAAACAATTTTAAACTCGTTTTATCACATTCCAAACAATTTTAAACTCGTTTTGTCACATTCAAAGCAATTTTAAACGCGTTTTATTACATTCAAAGTAATTTCAAACTCGTTTTATCACATTCCAAACAATTTTAAACTCGTTTTATCACATTCCAAACAATTTTAAACTCGTT
>JAQIXU010000929.1:0-22830 GCA_034701245.1 Strigamia transsilvanica | reverse complement strand
AAATTTCAGTAAAATTTCAGTAAAATTTCAGTAAAATTTCATAAAATTTCAGTAAAATTTCATAAAATTTCAGTAAATTTCATAAAATTTCAGTAAATTTCAGTAAAATTAATGCTTTTCCCATGAGATTTCTTGTTTATTTAGTAAAATCAAGATGGATCCAATCATTTTTAGTTCTATTTCTCTCGAAAACTTACGTTGGTTACACAAAATTCCGGCTCTTACGGAAGAACTTCCTAAATCGATAATTAAAACGTCCTAAAACGAATAAAATTCACCTCAAAAATCGAAAACTCAAATCATCAAATCACAACAATCTACCTCATAAAACTGTGGATACGCCGGCACGGGTTGTGCATACGTTAAATTGAACTTCTCAACGATGTGCGTGCACAAGGCCGCCTTCCAATGCTCCACTTCGCTCTTACTACTGCATCGGACCACAACGTAATGTCCTTTCTACAACCAAAGTGCAAATTAAGCCGCGCGGCAAAAGCAGAAAAATCTATTTTTCTATTTTTCTGCTTCTACTTCCGCGAATTTAGCAGAAATTATCCAAAAATTAGTTTGTTAAATGTGCGAAAAGAGTGAAAATGTTTGTTAAATACCAATAAGAGTTAGTTACCCCATCATCTATAGTGATATCCAAGTTACTCTGATCAAGAAATAGAAAAAGAAGACATTAATTCATGTTTCGAGTAGGTAAACGGAAGAAAATGATATTTTGGTAGTGAGAATGTTGGAATTTTTTAGAACTAGTTGTTAGTTGTACCCCGTCATCCATGCCTAGCATTGTTGTGTCCATGGAATCAATGTGGCCTCCCATCAGATTGAGAATGAGGCTCGGTTTCTCGGATGAATGATTCTGGGGGAAAATATTCGGGATTAGTTTGATGCGAATAATAGCGAAAGAAGGTTTTTTTGTTTACTTGATAGTAATAGAGATAGCCGTCTTTCAGGCGAAAGTATCGTCGCTTCCAGGCGTTCCAGAAAGTGGCTTTCCGCCTACCGGAAGGCAGTTTGTCCAGGTAACCTTCGATGTTCATAAAACTTGCTGTTTCTGCTTCGTGGACTGGCTGTGGTGACTGGATTTGATATAATTCTTCGAGTAATGGTGTCTAGAAATGAAGAGGAAATTATGGAATTGTTTTATTTTGGTTGTGGGTTCGATTTTGGTCGAGAGGGATGGAAAATGTCGATTTTTCGAGCGATATTATGATTTTTCGAGAGATGTGATTTTTAAGAAAAATTGGTTTTTTTGAAAAAATTATGATTTTTCGAGAGAAATGATTTTTCAAGAAAAATTGGTTTTCAAAAAAATTATGATTTTTCGAAAGAAATTATAATTTTTCAAGAGAAATTGATTTTGAGTTATATTACAATTTTTCAAGAGAAATGATTTTTCAAGAAAAATTGGTTTTTCGAAAAAAGAATGATTTTTCGAGTTATTACTATTTTTCAAGAAAAAAATTTTTTTTTTCAAAAAAATTATGATTTTTCGAGAGAAATGATTTTTCAAGAAAAATTGGTTTTTCGAAAAAAAGAATAATTTTTCGAGAATTATTACAATTTTTCGACAAAAATGATTTTTCAAGATAAATTGGTTTTTCGAAAAAAGAATGATTTTTCGAGTTATTACAATTTTTCAAAAAAATTATGATTTTTCGAGAGAAATTATAATTTTTCGAGAAAAATTGGTTTGTCGGAAAATTACTATTTTTCAAGAAAAATTGGTTTGTCGGAAAATTACTATTTTTCAAGAAAAATTGGTTTTTCGAAAAATTACTTTTTGTCAAGAAATGTCAATTTTTTAAGAGAAATTATGATTTTTCGAGCAAAATTTTTATTTTCCAATTTTCAAAAAAAACAATTTTTTTTTATGAAAAAGAGAAGAAAAGAAAAACTACAAAACTCCCCAAAACCGAACCAAATTCGAAAACCTACTGGATCCCACTGCCCCAAAGTCGAAGACTGCAAATGCACACGGTCCGTATTCCCAAACTGCGCAATAATCGACGGAATCGGCCTATCCGGTGGCTGATCAAGCGAAAAAATCGGCTTGGCAGTCCTCAATCCAACACTCCCATTACTCCACGAATTCCGAAACTTCGTCGGCAAAGTGCTGCTGATATAACACTCGCTTTTACTATTACTCAAATTCAGCGTGTCCAGCAACTCCGGAATCGTCTGATCCCTCTCCGCCACGACCGACTTGGACCGGCGAATCTGCCCCCCCTCGAACTTCCCCCCGGACCGGCGCGACTCGGCGACTTCGCCCAACTTCGCCAACTGAAAATTGCGCGGAAAAGTGGCCGCCGCGCTCGACGGTTTCTCGAATTGGCTTCTCAGCGCCTTCACCGACGGCAGCAGCGTCTCTTTCTCGCTCGCCGGAGCCTCGGCCATCTTTTTCGCGTTCCCCTTATTCGAGCCGACATATTCCCATTTACTGTCCTCCAAATTCATATGATACGAATCTCCCATTCCGCTGTCGTGATTCAAAACGGACGTGGAGACGGGCCGTGGAGTCGAAAACATGATTTTTCCCGCGTCAAATTTTGCCGTTCGAGGGGGCGACCACGACCTCTCTCTCTTCTCTTCTTCTCCATTGGGTGATGCCAAGATTGCGCTTCCATCCAAGCTGGAAATGTCATCTACATCCACTGCTGAGTCTGGCAAGTCGATTTTAGCACCTGGATTCTCAACATCTTTGGGGGAAGTGTATTGGAATGAATGTTCCTCATCTAGAAAGATTTTTTTTTTTAAAAAAACAATTATTTTATTAATTTTATTTGAAAAATTTCATTTTTGCATATTTTAACGGTTTTTATTTGAAAAATTCAAATTTTTGGATATTTTAATTTAAAAAATATGCAATAATCGGCTTTGGATGTAAATACCGGTTATAATACGTAAATTATTACGATAAATATGTGTAATTCGAGTGGATGGGGAAATTTGAACGACCAACCTGCTTGCTCGTTGTGAGGCGAATTCACATCGTTGAACAAGTGGCGACGTATCGAATCGAAAAGGTAGACCGAGTGAAGCATATCCCACAAAGCAACGCACACTAAGGGACTGGATAACAAGAGGGGGTTGATCGTCTTGTGGGGAATGATGGGATAGCGGGAATTCGAAACGTGGATTTCTTTCACGGGAGTGAGAGAAATGATTACGAAACGAGTTTCATAAAAAGCTGTATAAACAGCTACTGGTAAGTTACTGTTACGACCAGATCCAAGTGGAAAATTATATTTAAACGCGAAAATGGTTACGAAATCGGATTTTTCCTCTCCAATTAATCCATGCATTTCAACAAAGAAATCCGACGAGGAAAGAAGCGTCGTAGCAATTATTTCTCAGCAAAATTCTTTTCACAATTACATTCGAAATTCAGGTGCTAAACTTGTGTTTATGGAAATTATTTGCACTCAAAATCATTTGCATAAACAAATTAATGGCAATAAACACTTTATGTTGCCATGGCAATTTATTACTGTTATTTGGAATAAACATGGCTGCCCATATCCTAATTTCTTTTTATTTCTATAGTTATTTTATTTTTATCAAAATGTAAGCCTAGTTTCAGTATATTTACCCATTTCCAATCTTTTTTTAGGAAAACTGCAGCAAAACATATTCACCAAAAGAAATTACTGCAAGAAATAATTTCAAACAACAAAATTCTATGACTGTTGCTATGGTTTGTACAGTAGTGCTAACAAATTGTTGCATTTCTTTTTTTATACTGAAAACTAAACAATGCTTTTCATGAATTCATTTATTGTAATTTATTTGATTGCTTCCTCTCAATTTGTATTCAAGTCTGAGGTTTAGTAGTAATAAAAAGAAGCAAATGGCTTGTGTCATTGTCCTTTACTAATTTAATGACAGTGTATTGGTAGTTTGCCACCACTAGTTTGACTCATAACCAGCGATGAAAGTCAGCTGGCACGAGCTTGGTACCGATGGTGTAACATCGTTAAGTTTTCTTTACATCACGATGCAGTTCGGTTATCAGGATCAACAAAATGGCTGTCGATCTAATTGGTTTATCAAGATTTTGTTGTTCAAAACGTATTAGGATAGAATTTGCAAAGTGCAAAGGGGGCCCCGAGATTTCGACAGCCCAAGAGCCTCTCAATGGGTTAATCCGGCACTGTTTCCATTGAGAGCATGGCTTAAAAGCGACAATTTTATTATTATTACCACAATTGTACCATTCTCAAGAGGTGACAATATTCTATTTCATCCCATTTTCAAAGACTTCTACTTATTGGCATTGTCCATTCTAGTCAAACTTTCCTCCATTAAAACAAAAAGGAGCCTCTTTTACATTCATTCATAACAAATAATAAATCAAGCTGTCAACTTTCTACATAAGTTATCTTTCAAATGAAAAAGAACAAATGCTATTTCCTTATACCAGGCATGGAATGTAGCCATGTGGTAAGGTCATGTGTACAGGTTAACTGTCTTAATGCAGTATCAGATGCATTCAAACCTTTTTTCTAAAACAAAATTTCAGCCATGGGCAATTTTTTTCCAGGTTGTTGACCACTTGTTCAGCGCCATCAGACCATTAATTTTACAAAAATGGAGGGAAAAGGAAAGTAATGGGCATGAAAAAAAATAGGAGGAAAATAATTTAAATTAATTTACAGTGCTAAACAAGTTGAAATAAAATCTGTAATTTCGGCTTGAGTGAACACGCACCAAACCAATATTTCATGGTCGCTTTCTTAAATCGAGGGTACAACGGACATTGGTGAAAAATATGTATGGGAATCCAGAAATCTTGAAGATTCCACCAAACTTCTTCAATGCAGTCAACTTAATTTAATACTAGAGAAAATTCAAGGGATTTATGGATTTAAAAATTTATTTGGGATTTATTGATTTATTTTGAGATTCATGGACTTATTTCGAGTCACTAGTATAAAGATTCCACAGATTCCAGGAGATTCTAGCCAAATCCTGAGATTCCCCAGTGTACGAGATTCCATCCCTATGTTGTACCCCTTACACAAACCAGTAATTAATGTCTAGTAGTAGCAGTTTAGTGAAATTGTTGATTGTAGTGCCCTGAGACAGCGTTACAGACACACACACAAACATTTGGTTCTAAAATTACTACAAACAGTACAATGTTCTGGCCCACTGGTGATAGAAACATGAACTACTTGCTCAATATGTCACTCAATTTTTGCCCGAAATATTTTAATGGACATTGGTATTGCCTTAATGATTTCATACAACGGATCAAGTTGTTGAAACCTTTTAGATGTCAACTTACAATTCCATCTCAATTTGTAATCAAACTGTTGAATCATTTATTAGACACACAATAGGTGCATTCACAGTTAGAAGTTACAAGTCAAATTTGAATTATAAGTCGTCAAAAAGATTTCAGCATTTTCCGTCTTTGTATTCCACCTCCCAGAAGGTCCTTTGGCCACGTGGTCGGTGGTTGATCATGCTTCTGGGACACTCCCCTAGACAAACACAATAATAAAAGCCAAAACCAATATATGAAATCTGTCTTAGTCAGTTTTTCCCATATAGTGAGTGCGTCCAACATCATCTGGCATCCCAGGGTTGGGAATCCCTGTTCTAAGTCAATTGCCTTACCAAATATAAAACCAAGTCAACTTGATTCCAAGTAGCATTGCTATTTATAATTTGCAGAAAACTCCTTGGACCAACCTTTACTTATAGCTAAAAGGCAAAGATGTCTTCAGACCTCTTCCATAGTATTCAACATAGTGCTGAATAATTCTCAAATTAATTTAAGGCCAACACTTTTGCTTACAGTGCAATTTTTTGTCAATTACAAGCAACAGTGGAAAGTCAAAATAATACAAGAAAAAAAAAACATAATTAAGTAATGCTTTACAGTTGTGGAGTGAAAACAGAAAATTGATGAGCAAGAAAGCATTAAAGCAGAACTAAACTTAATTCATTTTCAAGGGCAGAATACTGTGTGAATTCTCAGAGGTCAGAAACCATTTCCTGGTCAAATGTAAAAAAAAAAAAGCAAATAAGTAAATAAAAAAGGCGGGTACAAATTCAAGGAGAAAATAAGAGAGATTTAGCTTAGTGTTAAGTAATTTATATCAGCAAATCAATAAAATGTTTCTTCAAACGTCTGCCAGAAACATTACAATGCCGGAAATGAACTTGTTCCGTTCTACATATTCATCATCCTAATCTTATACAACTTCCTCAATCAATTCATTCACATTATTCATTTAATGATTGGGTTAAGACTTCCAATGCTAAAGTGACACAAGAAAACGGATTGCGAAAATACGATAAATACCGCACGAATTAATTTTCATACCGGCGCTGGTTATCAATAGGTATGGGCATTCACAGTTCCCGTTTATGAGGGTTTTTGGTACGATGTTTTGTTTACGGCATTATTGGCGCTCTCTCCCTGATTCGTTATGGAATTTCCCGATTTTTGGCCGTATCTACGAAACATTGTGGGCCGTAACTCGAAAAGTGCCATACTTTCCTAAGGCCGTTATAGCAAAATGCCGTATAAAGAGCGGCCGTATAACGAGGGTTGAGTGTATTAAATTCAATGAGCCAGTCATGGGCCCCATCTGCTCTTTACAAGACACAGAATAAGATAAAAGAAGCCTACCTGATTCACTGTGCTGATAGCCTTCGTCGCTATTCTTCGGACAGAGCGGTGGACTATCTTGACTTAAAGTTCTATCGGACCGACTTTCATAGTCCTCGTCTTCGTCTTCAGCGAGATCATCAGGCTCTTCCTCCTCTTCCACAATGACTTCTAAACCTTGATCTTCAATGAAATAAGCCGCTTCCAACGGTCTTTCGTCGTATGTGTTGTAAACACCGTAAGCGGCATCTTCTTCGTCACTTCCATAATCAGGCGACGGGATTTCGGGAGGGTTTCGCGAATTTTCTCCATTCTCTAAACTATCGCGGTCACAATCGGAAGCGTCGCTGTCACTAGGGACAGCAGACTGGGCTTGGAGAATCAACTGAGATGCCGTAGGGATAAGTACATCCTGAGAACATTGCAGAATCACTCCTTTGCCGGATAAAGAGCGTGGAATGTCATAAAGCGGTTCGTTTGTAATATTTGCATAGATGGAATTGCCTCCTGGAATATTGTTGTATATGGGCTCAATCTGTTCATAAATATGTGCGTCAACTTCCTCTATTGATGAAGATGATTGTTTATCATTTTCCTGTTTTATCATCCTCAAATCTAAAAAGAAAAGCAATAAATGACAGAATTATATCCGAAGAACACAGACCGGAAAACATCAATTAAACTAAACACTCAGTAAAAAATGTGGGGATTATTCAATTACTTAACACATGTTGAATTGGGTTATGTAATTGAATAATTACCAGCATCTCAATAATAAAATAAAACCATAGTCTAAACATGGGCCTTGTGATGTGTTAAATGTTTGTGGACTTGTATACTTAATGATTTAATTTTATAAGTATACAGCGTAAGTTCTTGGGCAATTGAAACTAAGATTTTTGTATTGATGCTTCATGGGAACCTGTTCCAGTTTAAAGATGATTATAGGTTTGGTTTTTACTGTTTAAACAACCAGTTTGTCGGATCACTCCCAAATCTTCGTCTCTATTACTAAGTTTACACGAACACAGTATGCGCATTCATAAACTTGTTGAAATATTTTAAACCAGTCTAATGTCAAATTTAACATATAAAATCTTACATTTTAAACAAGTTTAAATGACTTTACGAATGCGCCTAGTAAGTGTAAAATAACATTTGACCTTTGAGGCCTTCTTCTGGAACTCCAAATACATATCTAACTTACACTTTATCACACACATAATTAAAGTTTTCTGAAACAAACACCCTACACTATCAGCAAAAAGCTATTCGTGACTAAAAACCTCATTTCGAAAGATCCGTCTTGAGAAATAAAACTTAAGTCACTTAATAGAAAACTTCAACACTCATTTACAACATAAAATATAAAGCCAACACTAAATTTACCAGTCCCTTCAAACAGTGCTGTATATCCATGTTGCAACAAGTCTATTTGCACTGCCGAAGAGTAACACAACACTTACAAATCAATTGATAAAATAGGGAGAGAATAAATCATATTTTAATAGTAACTGTTATTTATGCGTTACTGAACTCCCACATTCCATCAGAAGATTTACAATGTTTACATGATCAGTTTTCCAGAAAAGCAAAAATCCTAACCATAAGCGGCAATTCAACTTCTTAAGATTGACAATACTTACCTCGGCCAACAAGTTTATTTACATCTTGGGGTCAAATTCATTTACTTATACCTTTATGTAATAGCAAAGTACAAAGCTCTCTTTACACTACTGCACAACCACACCAATTTAATTTGTAATAATTAAATTTCTCTCCCTTTTTATTTGATTTTTTTTTTTTTTTTTTTAAAAAAAAAACAAAAAAGGGCGAGAAACAATTGTTCTATTTTACTTACTTTTAACACTTTGAATAATTTCCTCAACTGTTGGTACTTTGACTTCCTTCTTCACGTCATGTGCAATTTTTCCTTCATCTATAGAGTTATATTCATATTCTATTCTATTGGCCTCCTCTTCGTACTCGCGGCTCCAGTCCGAAGAATCGTGTCGTTGGCCTTCCGAAGACTCGCACTCGTCTTTCGACTGAAGACCTTCAGTTAAATCTGACTTCCTGGTCTCCCCATCACCTTTTGGACTCAGCCAGTCTTCTGGTTGGCTGCTTTGGCTTGAAAAACTGTTCTCGCACACGTTTTCATCCTTGAAGCCCTTTTCCCTCATTATGCTATTGCTACATTGCCGCTGGGATTTGATAGATTGCTGTAAAAAGACAATACCATGAATTAGGAATACAGTTGCAACATCCCACGAAAATAATGTGATTTCATGTGCTTTTTCACAACATTGTGAAAACATAGTTCAATTATTAAAAAAAAATTTACTAAAAAATATTTAATTATTTATTCCAATTAATTGTGTCATTAAAGGTCAAGAGCAAGCAGAAATATTTGCAATTCCTCGCTTTTGGAGACCAAAATAACAATGTTAGTCAATTTGTCTTATTGAAATAAATAAAAAATGTGGACAAATTGTGGTATTTTTGAAATTAAGACCAAATGGCCTTGACCTTTCAGCAATATGTGCATTGTTATGTATAGTAGCTGTCTTGGTTGTCACCCAATTAGCAATTTAATTTTACAATCAAGTTGATTGCATCAATTCTGAGTAACCTTAGTATGTAGATTGAGACCTTTACACATTTGAAAACAGGCCTTGATTGACCCAGCAGTTGAGAGTACAGAAGGGCACTGAACTACATACTTTAAATCATCTGATTAGTGTCATCATAGTTAAGATTTTCTTTAAAGCCGTAGTATTAGAAAGCGCTTTTCCTCAAGTAAATTGTATAGTAGATGGAAAGGAAAAGAATGCATTACAGCAGTGACATAAATTCCAGTTTTAAAAAAAGATTAGCTTTCTATTCTATTCTATTTTCCTTAATGTGAACAAAAAATTCACATGTCCATTTTCCATTGTTGGATTCTTTTTTTCCACTAACTTACACAATTACTTTCCTTGTTAGATTCATTGACGGCAAGCGTGCAATAACTAAACAGTAAATTAATTTTCTAAGTTAATTTTTAAAGTGACTGCAACGACGTTAATGGCGCTCTAAACTACAAGCAATAAATCAAAACCATAGGCCTTTCGATTAAACGATCATCTTCAATACTCAAAACACCATTAATGTGTTTAAAATCACTATTATTATCATAAACAAAGTGCACATCAAGATGGTTCTAAGGCAAACCAACCAAGTCATTTTAAAAAATTTGTAATAGCAAAAATTCGTTATAACGACTTTCGACTGTACTACCAATCTTCTATTCAAATGCGTATCACTTCAAGTTTGATGAATACAAACACATATTTGCTATTAGTTTACAAGTATTATTTCTCAGTACGATGTCCCTCTCACCTTGCTGTAATTATAAAGCACTTGATTTCATTAAACAAGCGTGACACCGTCCTCATGCATAATATTATTACGCAATGTCGTGATCCATGACTTAGCATTTGCTAAGCATGATGTTGCCAGTGTTCTTACACTATCGGCTGACTCACTGGACATGCATTTTCATTTTATACTTTCTCATCTCCAATTAGATTGTTTAAAAGCATTCACAAAGTCATGTTTCAAATGTTTGTGTTTTTTTGTTACGTGAAGTCACTTCCACCACGCCAAAACACGAAGATTTGAAAAATATGCTGTTTCGTCTAAATGACTTTTCGGATGCAATTATAAATGTAAATATAAACTATTAATGCAGCTAAGTCTTCCATGAAAAAATCTTTCAAATTTTTTTTTTTCGAAATCACCAAATTTGGTTGTGGCAAATCCTGGCACAGCAAACTGCTACTTGCTACTTAACCAGTTTTTGCATGCACTTGATACCGCAATGAAATGAATGCAATGTCAACATAGTTTATGTAAACAGTGGCATAGGCAAGATAAAGAACATGCGAGATAACAAGTGCGTTCAAATTGGTTATGCAAAAACTTGAAGTTTGCTTAAATGAATAAAAAGAAGTGAAATAAATTACAGGATCTCGGTCATTTTAAAATCTCAGTTTTCCGACACGAGATCTCGTACGAGACCGAGAAAAAAAACGAGATTTTTTTAATTAAATGATTGATTGTGCAAAAAAAAAAAAGATTTTTGTTAAATTTTGTAGCTTTATTCTTATACTTTCACACTTCGAATTGATCAATCACCAATTATCCCACTTCCTTCGATTTTTTTATAATCTCGTTAAATCTCGTTTTTGATTCTTTCTCGAATTCTGCAAATTCTCACATTACCTGAGTAAAGCATTTCATATTCCGAGCACAAAGCTGCGCCAGTCTAGCTTGAGAAATGCATAACTTTGTTGATAGTTGTTCATTTTCCTTTGCATCATTTCCCACAAAGCTGCTAATTTTTTTACTCAATTCGTCGAAGCGGCGTTGTTCGTTGCACATTTCATTTTGAAGACCCGCAACCAGCGATATCATATCCTACAAAACAAAAAAGAGAAATGTAAAATTATTGCACAAAAAGAAATTCATTGGATGTGTTGATCTGCATGAGACAACTTTTCCAAAAAAAGAAAAATCATCCTTGCATAGCAATTTTACTTTTCCTACTTATAAATGTATTTAAAAAAATAAATTTGTACCACTTTTTACCAGTTGCATATTTTTATTCCACAATTTAATCCATAGGAATTAACTTTTTTCAATTTAGCCACTTTATTTACATTTATTCTGTGTTAACAGCCTGAAGTTGATTGAAGGCCAAAAAGCGAAGTGTTTATTAACCATAAATCTTGTTTAATCTTGTTCCCATTAATTTATTCACTGTAAGTTCATTTTTATTATGTATTTCTTAGTTTCCTTAAAGGACATGCATTTCAAAAAAATAAAACAATAATTTTCATTCCAAAGTATCAAATGGCAAGAATTGTAAACTAATCTCTACACACAAAAAGTAACCCCATCTGAATCAGCATTTCTGAAACTTGTCTTCCTTCAAGAAAAAAATCTTTGTTTTTAAATTTTCCTTAGATTCAAAATTCAATTACAAATTGGATTTATGGGCATAAAACAAAAATTCAGAATTTATGTCAAACTTCACTCCAATACCACCACTAGATGCCACTACCTCTCTGCTACCAAAAGTAGTCTGCACCCAAATTCAAACACTAAATTCGATTTTTTGCACATGAAAATACAAAGTCTACTAGTTATTATTTCATGTATTTGTTGCATGTGTGTGCATGCACAGACATGGATTTTTCAGTTTGATTTTGGCATCAAAATACCGGGCGCAGACTATGTGTCCTAAACATCGCAACGGACACTTTGTAAGTAGAAATGTTGAACCGAGATACTTTTCCCAATCAATAGGCATTTAGATCAGAGGTTCCCAACCTGTGGTACGCGTACCGGTACGCTATAAGTGATGAATTAATAATGAAAACAATATTTTGCGTCTTATCCGACTAGTTTTCCCAAAAATATTGACCTACTGGTACGCGTCACCATATTGTACTCTACTAACAGATACACCATCTTAAAAAGATTGGGAACCTCTGATTTATATCACTTCTCAGATAGTAAATTTCATAGAAACATCCTATTAGGGATAAACGAAGTCAATGAAAAGTACGTCGAAGAAGTGGCTTCAAAGAAATGAACAGATCCCGGCAATCCGGCAAATTTGGTAGTTTTCGTATTGGAACTCAAGCATACCCTAGCAGTCAGTTTTTCAATGGAGTAATCAAAATCATCATCGCTGCAGAACACCAAATGATCGAAATGATTCACATCAGATTCCATCTGTAAAAAAAAAAAAAAAAAAATGTAAAAAAAATGTAAAAAAAATTAATATTTTTTATTTATTCACTTAAAAATCACAATTAACTTCAAAATATGGGCCAGAAAAACTAACCAACAACCTTGGACTGCTTTTATTGTATTTTCACCTTGTCTAACGGATGTAACTTCCGTACTTTTCATGCAAAATATCCCGATAACCTAGTTTTTTAGCAACTTTTCATTCTATTCCTATGTATTAAATAGAATAGCCAGTTTTCGTAACCCATTTGACTCAATGATGTTTTGCAACACTGCACACATCCTCTTTTAACATGGAATAAAAAAATAATAAAAACAGTTTACAAGTGACATCCAATCTCGCCAAATGACACTTTCAACATCAAAATTACTAAAACCTATTACACACATGTAATAAACAATAAAACTCTATCCTAATCAAATAATGATGGTTTAGTGAGTCCATCCACTGCTCTTTTCTCTTATTCTTTATTTCCTTCTGTTTTGTTTAAGGTCCATGGACACTTTTTCTGGTATTATTAATGTTCAATGCATGGCATGGAGGAAGAAATTAAATTACAAATGTTTTACTGCACCATGGAAGGCATTTAAAATCTTTTGTACATTTATTAAAATAAATTGAACATTGTATCTGCTCCAGTTTTTTTTAATTATCATTTAAACAACCTAGTGCCGCTTGCATCTCCCGTATTTGGAATTGGCGACAATAAATTCAACGTCGATTCAAACTCAAAAACACGAACGATTTAATGCGACTTGTAACTTACAGAACGGTCTGTACGCGTAACAACCCCCTTATTAAGATTTTTGGTTTCAATAAGTAAAATCACTCGTTGGGTCTCGACCAGTGGGGAAGTACCGATTCAGCCAATCGGATGGCCCACATGAAAATATTATTATCCTGATAATTTTTCTTGCGCTCTTAGTATTAAAGTCGAAACTCGTTATAACGAATCGCAAGGGACCCGAGATATCGGTCCGTTATATTAAAAATTTTTAACATGGTGTTCTACGGCTACGCCACTAGTCCTGAGTCCAAATTATCATCCGATTGGCTGTTCCGGGGGATATTCTCTCACTGGTTTTCTGGCAGGACTGTACTTTGTGCATGCTCATCATAAGTCATTTTAAATACACCTGAAATAAAAAGATACCTTCTTAACTTCTATGTTTATGCAAAATTTGATGTTGAAAAAATAAACCTTGAATTTGCACCATGGCAATTCAAGGGCAGCCTGATCTTGTGTTTACGCCATGCCAAATCAATGACAGTGGGCAATGGAGCCAGGATGATGTAAAAATGCCACCTCTGCCAACAAAAGTAACTTAGACACATTTCAGACCATTGAATATCATTATTTTCTTAAACTATGACATTTCAATAAGAGTAAAGCTAGTTTTCAACTGAATGAGCCTATACCATATACTGTGAAAATTAACTGACAATGCAGTTTGCAAAATAGCTTGACATTATTTAGTCTCAAGGATAGAGAGAGTCATAGTTGCAGTAACAACACATTTTTTTTTTTGAAGAAAAAAAACCATTGTAAATTTCTAAGGAAAAAAAAAATGCACAGGAATTTTCAAGGATGTCCATAATTTTCAGCAAATGCCAAGTTGTCATGCCAAAATGTTGTCCAGCTTGACTTTTACACTCCTGCACTGTTGTCTTTTGAAAGACCCAAAACCAATTCCAAGCCCTGTAATTAAAACTCAAACATTCTTGAAATTTTTGCTTCTAGAATAAAATTATTTGAACATTTTCCCCAAGATATTGGAATACAGACATTGGCTTTCGTCTTGGCCACAAGAATCACAACCGGCTTGGCCATGGCGAAGACTTGTCTTACAGTCTTACTTATTTTGACGTAAACTTCTAATTGACTGGCGACAAGATGATCGGACACCATGCACAATTGTCGCTTTTAAGCCATGCTCTCAACGGAAAGATGCGACAATTTTTATGACCACAATTGTACACAATTGTACATTAGATGAGAAAAATCCAACCAAAAAGCTGAAATAGACTTAAGCATTACAAATGACCCAAAAGTAAAAGCATTAAGCAGGTGCCATCACCACACAGTACTCCATGCTAATACTTATTGCATCCAAAAAATTGTTCATTGCAAATTATCTGGATCTTTACCAAACATTAATTATATTCTCAAAGACCTAGAAAATTTTTTGAGAGACATTGTGCAATTGTGTACTTTTTAGTTGAATGCAATTAAAATTCCACAATGTCCCTGTAAAAATCAAAACTTACACACTTGTTCTAGAAAATTCCTCATTTCCCTCAAATTCTCCAGCTTAAAAAATGACTTCAAACTCTGTGATGGACAACTTGGCCTATCTAACTGTACACTCAAGTATTTAACAAAGAAACATGCTTGGAATTTGACCTGCAGCAAAAAAACTGTTCTCCACCTACAAATTGGCCTCTAACTGATTTGGAGCAAATAAATTCACTGGAGATTAACTCTCAACTGTAAAATAGAGCAGATTATTCATCTCAACTTGAAAAATAAGTGTCAACTGTTCTATTTTCTCATTTTTCAACACTTGAACCCAAAAAAAAATAAAAATAAAAATAAATAACAATTACAAATTCTATCTATCTATCATTAACACACATGACTCATTGATACTAATCAAAAAGTGTATCACAGGTCACATGCATCAAAGGTCAAGATATAAAGAGAATATATCTGTATGAATATATCTTATTGTTTCTTCACTCCAATAATTAACACCAGTTTATAAGCAAACTTTATGACTTGACAATTGTCAGACAAAAACCTGGTTTACAGGTTGTTGGTTACTTTCTCTGAGTTGTAAAATAAAGCTGAAAAACGTTTAAGTTAGTGTGATTAAATATTCATTGTGTAAAAGGAGGAAAAATTACAATTACAATTGTTTGAGTTTGTTTGTGTTGGTTCATGTTTGGGCCACAATTAATAAACAATTTTTTTTTTGTCTTTTCTTTTTTTCGAAAATGTAACGGTTAAAAGTGAGTTGGCGTGAATCGTACTTACTTTGTCCGCGGTGGATGTTTCGGGTTGAAATTAAGTGTGTTATTGAAAGCGTTGAATGAAAATCTTCGCCATTGTGTAACTTTTTGTGTTGTTGTGATGCGACGAGGACGGGAGGGAGAATAACGCCGCTACCGCGTGTTACGCTTATCGGTTAATATAGACAGGAGATCTGGGTGCATTGGAAAGTTGAAAGCGGCCGGTAGAAGGCGTAGGACGTTCTATTTTCTACGGAGGTGGCGAGATGGTGAATGCAAGTTTAAATGTTCGCCTACTGAGGGCGCTTGGCATCGTGGGTGATTATTTGTTATTTATTGAATAAATATTTCCAAATTAAATTTTAAAAAACTTTGTACAAGTTTTCAGATTTTTTAATATATTTATTATAACGTGATAATTTGTTATTGAAAATCGATTTTAAGAAAACAATTGCCTTTATTTTTTAATTCAATGCAGAAGGAAAATAATCTTGTGAGTAGAAAATCAGATAAAATACTACCAGAAATAGTTAATAGATATATACGCACTTGATGTGATAATTTGAAATCAAATCTACAATACATTTATTCATTTTGGAATAAAATCTTGAAATTAGATCAGCAAATTAATTTATTATTGGTTTTTTACCACACCCTAATTAACACAATGCTGATTGCTGTCAAACGGAAAATGATGTTACTAGGATATTGTTAAATTAGCTGATATTTATTAAAATGGTACAATTTCTGCTTCAGTGTGAATAATATCATAGAAAAATTGTATTTCAAACATTATTTACTTCATTCCTAATTTTAAATTACTTACAAAAGTAAAAAAAAATCCATCCATTTTCATTTTGTTGGAATAACATGATAATGAAGGTTTGCATTAGAGCTGTCAAATAAATTAAACATAAAGCATATAATCAATTCTCTATAAAAAGTAAGTACAAAATTTAGTGAATTTACAGGTAAATAGCTAAACTATTGATCAAAAAGTCTTTAACAATTTACAGCTGTAAGAGCAGGCTAGTCAAATGTATTTTTTTGTGGAGAAACAAAAAGTCAAGTTTTTCGCTACTTAGCGAGAACTTGGCCCAGTCAGTGCAAATGTTGTGATCCAGCCTTTAGCTGCCCTTGCACCAAATGTGGAAACAATTTTAGTGACTGGTATTGCCCATCAATAACACAAGAATGCACATCCCACAGGTATGAGGCATGCTAAAGATGTCTGGACATCTTTAGCAATGTCTGTGAAATGTCTCTGGTCATATTTACCTTGTACTGTTATTTCTAGTACAGAAATAACTTAATTTCCTTCTTTTTGCAGCAGTAGGTTTTAATTCTTGGTAGTATGAATGCACAACCACCCATAAATAAATCTAGAATGAATTGTTAAAAATAATTAGATGTACGTGACAGTCAAAGTTAAATATAAATGTCTTACCATATATGCAATCAATGGTAAACTTGCTAATACTAACCAATACTGTAAAAATGAAGAAATAAATGTTATCTTATTTCAGAAAAGAGTGGCTAAGTGAGATATTTCAAATTATTTAAATAAATGTATAATGCATTTGTCAAATTTACATATAAAACTCCACATATAGTCATTATCGCAATGTCTACAAAATAAAGTGCTGGATTAAGCCCTATGGAGGTCCCTCGGCAGTCGAAATCTCGGGGCCCCACTTCCTTTGAGACTTTACACTGGTTAAGTTTGGTTTTTTCACAAGATGATCTAGATGGACAGCCATTTTGTTTTTCCTAATAAGCGCAATGCACTATGGTATGGATGATTAGTTCGATTTTTCACTTTTCCGGACAACTGTGCGTGTGTAAACGTAGTAAATTACTAAGTTTACATGGTCAATGTTTACAAGATAAGTGAACAAATTGAACTTTCTTATTTGGAAAACCCAAGTGCACATGCTTGGGTTTTCCAACAAGAAATTTGCACATTAATTACCCATAATGCACTTCGCTTATTAGGAAAAAACAAGATGACTATTGACCTATTCCAACCCCTAAACAAACCAAATTTATCCAAACTTAACTTCTGACAAAACAAAAAGTATTAAAACCTGTTGTCAAACACATTTATACTTTGATTCCATTTTTGTGCCATTTTACGCATAAAACTAGAATGTTTACATGTTCGATTTTCTATTCAGCATTAACCGTAACCGTGCGAGTTACGTTGTATCAAGTTTTACGATTGCTTATGTAATTGAATCAAGTCAACATTACTATGTTTCTTAGTTACACTACAGATCACGCTAGATTACAATTCAATAGTCAATCGAAATCAAAAGGTGAAAATTAAATCAACAGTGTTTTTAATTATATTTACCCCAATTGAAAGTAATGTGATAATTGTCAAAATCTGAAGCGCAATATCAAAAATAACACACACCAGCCACGGAACAATTAAAATTGCAGCTTTGTTCTAAAAATAAATACAAACATAAATCAACACAAGGTTCCAAAAAATCAATTTCTATAAAAAAAAAAATACTTTAATGACTCCTGCAACGAGGCATATCACAGAAACTAAATTTAGTGCCGCCACGCCAATGCATATTGCCGCTGAACAATGAAGAACTAAAAAATAAAATAATTTCCAATTAAAAAAAGCCATTAAAAACAAATAACTGAACCTTTTTGACTCGCTCTTAAAGGTGGCAAAAGCTCAAGTCTCGAAGGTTTTCCATGTTCCTCCCATACACGATGCCACATTAAAATGAAATAAACTCCTATGGTGGTTGTGAGGATGACGCCAATCTATTGCAAAACGTATACGGTAGTTAGACATTTAAATAAATTGTAAAAAAAACTTACAGCACTTAGAATGGAAGCAATAATGGCACCAGTGCGAAGACTAAACGTAAAACAGAATGTTTGTACACGGCACATGGCCTCGTTTTGTCTGTAAAGAATCAATATGTGTGTGGTGCCCACGTGTGTGAGGTGAGTAGGCAGTAACCTTGAACATATCCTGACAGGAAAAAACATCAGGGACAATGAGAAATTGCTGTGTTGTTAATTTCATAGGAAAATTGGCCATTATACCAGTGTAGGAAATGTCATGATGTGATTAAAAAATGTAAATGCATTTCAATTATTTTCATCATTTACTCAAAGAAAAGTGTGATAAAAATTGATATTTTCAATGTTTTGCTAAAAATAGTCAACCTTCTTTCTATAGCTTGTTTTTGTCTCCCTTCCAATGTATAGAAAATGTCGAATATAATATTCAAGTGCAAGTTGTGATTGAAAATGACAACTGTTACATATTACATGTATTTAAATTTTTAATTTTACATGACAATAGATGGTTCAATTGACAAAAGAAGAAAACACAAAAGACATTTCATAGGCGGTAATCATCCTCAGACAAATCATGTTGATAATAATTACAAAACCATAAAAGAATGTTTACAATGTGATATTTTTAAAATTCATTTCATAATTGCTGAATGCTAATGTAAATACATTTTTATACATTAGAAATGGTTACATTAATTTATTTTGATTTTAAGTAGGTTATATTTTAGAAAGAGTTATAAAGTTCATAATTAAGCAGTATTGCTGTAAGGAGGTGGATCTGATGGATAATTAGAAGAAACATTTGAATTTAGTTTAGCCATGTATGCAGCAGCACCAGGGGTGTGCTGCAATTCAGCAGGAAGATGTGTAGAAGAGTTGTCTGGTTGTTTAGTGTAAGTATTTACATATCTAACTTCTCCAGTAGTGTAATATCCCGTGTTAGGCGGGACCACAAACCCTGGTTGATTGTAGGGTGTGTTCTACCGGAAGATATTTCTAAGTAATATCAATATTTTAAGTAAGCGATAAAAAGTGACTTACGTAGACCGGTTGACGCTCGTAAGATTTGTAGTATGAAATGACTACAATATACAAGTATATCTAAGAATTAAAAAGAAAAATTGAATGCTATTGGATAATATGCAATTTGTTATGCTTATTATACCAAAAGTGAAAATCCTATGGCTTGAGCAACTGTTAGTGTAACATTACCTGACTGAAACAAAAACCAAAATTAATGTTGCTTCAGATGTAAAACAATATAGAATTACCACATTTGATGTCAAGAAAATTAATGTAGGTATTCCGGCTACCAATATAATCCCGTACATGACTATGAACGGGATTATAAACCCGCGCTGTTTCTGCAAAAGAATTCCCAAAAATGTATCAAATGAAATTACCATTCTATGGAAAAGAAGAATACTTTGTTAACACCAATAAAGAGGAATATTGTTGATACTATTCCCATAATCGAAAAAATTAGTGCAGCTACTCCATAGTTAACGTAATCTGTTTATTAAAAAATATAACTCAATTATCGAGTAATAAAATTTCAAATTAACATTCTCACCAGTTCTATACAAATTATAAGAATGATGCTTCAGCGAATGGGAATACTTTAATGCCCAGATACCTGTCGCAAAGGTAATAATTGCATCAATCTGAAATACAATCAAAGTATGAAATTTCAAAGTGGAAAAAGTCAGTTATTTTTCTTTATGCTTACAAGGCAATATACGCCTGTCGCAATAGTTCCTTGTTCCAAGGTAAATGCACAGCAACACGAAGATACAGTTCCCATAATGAATATGCTTATTCGTAGGATAAAACTACGAAACTATAAAACTAACTGCGAAATTGCTGATTCGTACCGGTGTTTAATCAGCTATTTAGATCAAACTTTAAAACATTGACGCAAAACAACAGATAAAACTAAACTGATTATAATTCAAGTTAATTTAAAACAACTGGAAAAAAAATAATGATAAGAATATAATACGATAAAAATGTCTTGGGGGACTTTTCGCCATGTTGTTGCTGTCTGATTTGATCGAATAAGATTTACAAGCCGAAGTTTGACACAGTAGGCGCATTCATAAAGTCATTTAAACTGGTCTAAAAGTCATATTTTACAGGTTAAATTTGACATTTTGACTGGTTTAAAAAATATAAACCAGTTTAAAAGATTTCATGCGCCTACTGTAATGGCGGTACTTAATTTATACTTAAAGTGTTTGAGACTTGCTTATTGGTGAATCTTAAACACTGTTCAGCTGAGCGTTAATACTGAGCAAGAAAATATTTGTGCAAATTCTTGATACAACAGGAGAATTAGCACTACCGTATTACCCCGGCATGTCGCTATACCGTGAGTTTGACCAGGCTGCCGGTAAACCCCGCTTAGACAGGCACCGTTTTTACCGTTTCTCCGGCAGTTTTTACTTGATAGTTCCTAAAGTTGGTAATTTCATGCCGCTTAAAGCGGGATAATACGGTAGGTGTTAAGTTAACACACAAGTTGGCGTTCTTGAAAGTCCCAAAATTTCTTGAAAACGCAATGAACTTCTTGGGAAGGGCCTTTAATAATTACAAAACCATAAAATTATTCACTATACAGTGTTTACAGGTGTTATAAATATATAATTCTTTTGAAATTCATTTTTGACGGGTCCCTTATTGTCATTGCTTGGGACCAGCCATGGAAGAATATTCAGATAAGGGCTACTTCAGCCCATGTTCCAACCTTCTTATAGATTTGTATGTCGCTTTAGATTAAATAAAAGATGTCCTACTCGTATAAGATTTTGGAATTGACTGACTTTATTTCATGACCATTGTTTGGCAACAGTGTAATGTGAACCATACAATTATAATTTGTAATTCTTAGAGTTAATTATTCAAAATTGTATGACAGTTGATTGTCAACATGTAAGTGATATGATTGTTAAGAGCGGTTGCCAGAGACAACCGCTCTGAATAAATCAGTCGTCGTCTGACAACACACGAATAGACATGTCCGACTCGTTCCTTTCTAGGCACACACGAAAGATAAAGATACATCTAAATTAAGTGATGACTGAAATCAGCAGTGCAAGCTGAGTCATTACATTAATGTAATTACATTAATTCATTTCTAAGTAGGTTATATTTTAAAAAGAGTTATAAAGTTCATAATTAAGCAATATGGCTGTAAGGAGATGGATTGGATCTGATGGATAATTAGAAGAAACAGTTGCATTTGGTTTAGCCATGTATGCAGCAGCACCAGGAGGATGTGTAGAAGAGTTGTCTGGTTGTTTTGTGTAAGTATTTATATATCTAACTTATCCAGTAGTATAATATCCCGTTTTAGGCGCCACCACAAACCCTGGTCGATTGCAGGGTGTGTTCTACCGGAAGATATTTTTATGTAATATCAATATTTTAAGAAAGCGGTACAAAGTAACTTACATTGACCAGTTGAGGCTCGTAAGATTTGTAGTATGAAAGTACTACAATATATAAGTATATCTAAGAATTAAAAAGAAAAATTGAATGCTATTGGATAATATGCAATTTGTTATTCTTATTATACCAAAAGTAAAAATCCTAAGGCTTGAACAACTGTTATTATAATGTCATCTGACTGAAACAAAAACCAAAATTAATGTTGCTTCAGAAGTAAAACAATATAGAATTACCACTTTTGTTGACAAGAAAATTAATGCAGGTTTTCCGGGTCCCAATAGAGCTCCGTACGTGATTATGTACGGGGTTATAAACCCTCGCCGTTTCTGCGGAAGAATTTCCAAAAATTTATCAAATTAAATTACCATTCTATGGAAAAGAAGAATACTTTGGCAACACCAATAAAGAGAAATATTGTTGATGCTATTCCCAAATTAGAAAAAATTAATGCAGCTACTCCATAGATAACGTAATCTGTTTATTAGATTTAACTCAATTATTGAGTAATAAAATTTCAAATTAATATTCTCACCATTTCTATCCAAATTAGAAGGATGGGAAAAGGTTAATGCCCAGATACCTGTCGCAAAGGTAATAATTCCATGAATCTGAAATACAAACAAAGTATGAAATTTCAAAGTGGAAAAAGTCAGTTATTTTTCTTTATACTTACAAGGCAATATACTCCTGCCCCAAAAGTTCCTTGTTCCAAGGTAAATGCCCAGCAACACGAAGATAGATATCCCATAATGAATATGCTTATTCATAGGATAAAACTACGAAACTATAAAACTAACTACGAAATTGCTGATTCTACCGGTGTTTAATCAGCTATTTAGCTCAAACTTTAAAACATTGACACAAAACTGTAGATAAAACTAAACTGATTATAATTCAAGAAAATTTAATACAACTAGAAAAAAAATAATGATAAGAATATAATAGAATAAAAATGTCATGGGCGGACTTTTCGCCATGTTGTTGCCGTTTGATTTGATCGAATAAGATTTACAAGCCGAAATTTTACACAGTAGGCGCATTCATAAAGTCATTTAAACTGGTCTAAATGCCATATTTAAAAGCTTAAATTTGACATTTTGAC
>JAQIXU010000928.1:0-22835 GCA_034701245.1 Strigamia transsilvanica | reverse complement strand
CACAATGATTAGGGGCTCCGTGAAAATTCGTATGCTTTTGGAGGGCTCCGCAGCTCCAAAAGTTTGAGAAACACTGTACTAGGACATAATGGGTAAAAACTGAAAAGTTTATGTTGAAAGCTTAAAAACGAATTGCATATGTTCCATGGTAATTTAAATATGAAGTGAAATTATTTTATGACAACAGAATCTCATTGCTGGTTGTTATCTGGACAGAATTGGTAGATCTGAACTTTCAGACATAGCAGAAGAAGCTGAAGACAGTGACTTAGATTACAATGAGGTAATTAATTAGACATCAGAAGTTCTTTGCTTTGGCTTCATTACGTTGAAGTTTAGGAAAAAAATCCATTCTTATTTCTGATGATGTGGTTGTTTCTTTTCTCTTGAATCTGTAGACAAATAATTTTCTCATTTGGTTTTTGGGCACTTGTGTTGGTCACACGGTTATTATTATTACACTAAATTAGTAATTGTGAATGTTCATTCGATTTCTTTTTTTTACTTTTTATTACAGACAAAAGACATGAAGAATGGAAGTAGGGACCACAGGGACCAACGGCCATCATCTCGTGTAATAGATTCAAAAGATGGACATGAGAAGATGGCTAGAAGAGATGCAAGTGGACGTGGAAGAGATGAGAGAGTAAAGGATGGAAGGTAAATTTAAAACGGAATGAAATAGTTAGGTTAGGTTAGGTTTCGTATCGCTGATGGAAACACATTGAAATAAAGTACTGGGACGGGACGGGACATTTCAATTGGAGGCGTAGCAATGCACGCAGGGTGCAGCTAGTTATTTTACATTAACACAACATTTAAAATTAACTTTTAAAGAATGATGCAACAAAGAGGTGGGAGAGATTATGGACCTCCACATGAAATGAGGAGTGGACGAGGACCTCTAAGAAGTGAACCACGGTCTTCACGCATGCCTCACGACGAGAGGCCATCTGGTCACGCTGATGTTCGCAGACGAGAGGATGCTAGTAGGCAACCATACCGCCGCTATGATTCCCATGGACAAGTAGTTATTGAACCTGAAGAAAATTTGAGTGATAAAGAAATATATCCTCAACAGGGAACAACAATGACGCACATAAGTATTCCATCCATAGGTAAGTAAATTAAAGGGATTAAATCACCCATCCAATATATCATTTCTTGCACATTTCAAATTGCATGCAGTTGGGGTGCTTATGACAAACTGAACATCTTAACTTTATTTTTCTTGGTGCACAGCCTACAAAAAAGTGATTATTTTCGCTTGAGTCACACTAAATTGAGTCGTGGTAGCCAATTTTTGTGGCAGATTATACGTTTTCAAGCAGTCAGACACTAGTGAAATAATTATAAATTATTCCCAATGCAATGGCTGTTTGTTAACCAAACACAATTCCGATGATCTGTAGTATTTGCGAATATAGCATGCTCACTTATGATTTAAATTGACATGACTATGCGTGACACCGAATTGTCAAATATGCAAAAGTGTGATGGCATGTACATACACACATCAGTTGCCTATGGTGCCACATATTGGTATGACAAGATATGATTTCTAAGAGGAGTAGATTACCAACACATAACCATTCTAGTTCCATTTCCAGTTGCAACAGTTATTCTAGGTTGAGTTTAAACACATTGCCATTCCAGGTTGAGTTTCAGTAATACAAGCCAACACTGTTAAAGGGCTCTGCAAAGGATAAAAATTGCACTTGGAAAGGGGTGTGTAATTTGGAAACTTTTATTGCTGAGTTGACCACACCCCACAGCATTGTCCATGAGGACACTGACAGCTGTTGTGAATCATTACGTGAGCATAGCCGGATAATGCTTCAGACATGCCGTAGTGGTCTACAAAACTACTTATGGGTGCTACGAGTTTGAATCTTATGCCAGCGCGGATGTCTCTGTTATCTCAGATTATGAGACAAGACTGCTGATGGCAATACAGTGCATGCTTCCACATGCTTCTGAATGTACAGAACCCGGATTGGTTTTCCATTACTGGGGCTCTAGAAGAAAGTCCAAGCTTCAGGCATGGTTACTTACGTTAGTACAAGGCACTAACAGAAGTGTAGAACATTGTTAAAAAGGCAATGGCTCTTCTTTTTCTGAAGGCAGAAGATATTCCAGCAGGGCTCAATGGGATCCGGGACAAAATCTGTGAATCTAATCTGAATGACACTAATGACACTGTCACCAGAAAGTTATATCTAGTCCTGTTGATCAGGAGAGTTTGAGCGGAGCTAATGCCAGCCTTTGGCAAGGCCAGGCAAAACAATAATCAAAAACCTGTTATCACTAACAAAACTGTGCATGGAGGATAATATTTTTTGGTGGAATGGACATTGGTTTCAACAGAAGACTGGGGTCTTCATGCGTAACAGTTTAAGTCCACTGTTAGCAGAGTGGGTTGCAAGTAAAAGAGGAAAAAAAAGTCCTGGAAACTTTAGGAGGAAAAATCAGTTTGTTTGGACAATACATGGATGACATGGTTGTTGCTGCCACAGATCCATTACTAGAACGTTTCAGGAAAATTTAGAATGAAAAAGGAAGTTTAACAATCAAATTAGAATGAAAACGAGAGGACATTAAATATTTAGTCATTAAATATTTGGACACAATAGCCAAAGTTGTCACCAGCAGATTAAACCAGAGGAAAATAGCCACAAAGTAGCTACCAAACCAATATGGGGTCGGGATAGTTGTTCACTGGCAATCAGCACAACCAAATCATTGGGCAGGACTAGATAGGATAAAACCGGCCAACAGTGGGCCTCTCACCATCAAAGAAGGAGTTCAAGAATGGCAGACATATTTTAAAAATAGGGAATAGAGAGCTCACATCATCAAAAAATTGAGCAGCAACTGGTTAGTTTTGTGGTTGAAATAGATCCACAGTCATTTTGTTTTTCCTAATAAATGATCTGCAATATGGGTGCTTTACGCGTGAATTTTAGGTTTACCAGAAATCCAACACCATGTACACACAAGCAGTTTTCCAGACAAATAAATTCAATTGATTTACTTATCTGGAAAACACTGACTATGCAAACTTAGTAATTGTTTATTTCTTTTTATTAGAAATTACCAAAGATAGTGCTAGTGAAGGTCGCAATTCAATGGATAATTTTTCTGATGAAGAATATGTCATGGGTCGTAATGGTGGACGTGGTGGTAAAAAGCATCCAGATTATCACGAACCTCGTGGTCATCATCCGTCTGATTACGGTGGACCTAGATCGTCGCGAGATCATGCAGGGTATCAAGACCGTGCATGGGATCGTCGAAGACAGGATAATTATGTGCAGCCTAACGAGTACAGCAGGCAAAGAGGGCTACGTGATGAAACATCTCAACCCAGATATTTCCGTGCCCTATTTGATTATGACCCCCAAACGATGTCACCAAATCCCAATGCAATGGACGAGGAACTATTGTTTCAGGAAGGACAAATCATTAAAGTAAATATTCATTCATTATTCATTAATAAGTATACAGGGTGTTTCAGAATTCATGTTACACAGAAATGGTGGGTACATAGAGGTGCGACAAAATGATGAGTGCAGATGTCAAATTTCTAATTTACACATCCCATGTCAACTTATTTGCATACAAGTCATGTGATAATATCAGCACTAAGCTTGCCTGTTATTGTGTATCAATTTTGTGTCTCCCAAAAATGGGAAAGGACAAAAAATTATCACAAGTTGAGTGTGGTAAAATTTCTGTGCTAAAAGGAGAGGGAAAGTCAAATCGGCAAATTGCAAATATTATAGGACGTAGTGCAACAGCTGTAGACAATTTGATGTTAGAGATCCATCAAATTATGGTGTCAAAAAAAGCAATCACACCTCGTACAGGTTGTGCTATTTTAAGAGCTGCTTCAAACTCCCAGATGACAGCCAATCAATTAGCCACTGCTGCTGGGGTCACAGCAAGTGTTAGAACTGTTTAACGTTTTCAAAAGGCAAATCCACATGTCTAGAGAAAGAAGATAAAGCGTAAACCACCACAAAAAGTATCTCACATCGTGAAACAACTAAATTTGTATATTGGATTCACTTGTCTAACCCGGTAGAGCGTCAAATGAAATAAGTCCAAGATTCTCACTAGTGGGATGGAATAGCGCAGAGCAGCGCAGGTAAGACCGTCAAAGTTTTGACACTCGCGGGTCCAAGGCAAGTCTTGTAGGAAGACAAAAGAGTTGAAGGCAAACAAGTTTACGGTGTGCTGCCTTGACAACAAGTGATAGGAATAGGTGCCAGAGATTACTAGGTGATCTCTGTGAATAATTAAAGAGAAAAGGGGGTTTGAGGAACTAAAATGAGTAAGAAATTAAGAATAGCGTGCATCTTCATCCAATGGATAATCGATTGGTCCAAAATAGACGCAAAGGTGAAATATGCGCGATGAGAAAATTCGCGTGGGAGTGGTTAGTAGAAGAATGACTCAAAAGAAGAGAGTAAAAGATTTAAGATAGAAAAATAGTATGCACATACAGATACAGATTTTTTTATGTATTATTCATTTTTTAGGAATTATTTAGTTATATAATGCTTTATTTTGTTTAATTTTGTTCATTGCAGATATTTGGTGATATTGATCTTGATGGGTTTTACTGGGGAGAAGCACAGGGGAGGAAGGGTTATGTTCCAGGCAATATGGTGACAGAGTTACCACAGGATCAAAGTATTGCTGAACATCCAGTTAACAGCCGAAGAGGTGGGGGTAAGTGATTGTAGTTGTATATTTTTACAGAATTTATTTCATTATTCAGATCACAGACACTAAATTTATACAAAAACTAGACAAATAGCAAAAAATTTTAGATTATTTTCTAATTATTGTAGTTTTTCAGTCACCATCAGAATTACTATTCGCTGATTTTTAAGTTTTTGTTGCTACTGATGCTTAGCAAAAACATTGTTTGCACCTACTAGACACAATACATTTGACCAACGTTTCAAGAAATGAAATTTGGTCAACAGATACCGCATTTCTTGGATTAAAAGTGCCCACATGTTACAGGCATGTCCCTAATGGCCATTTGAAGCAATAGAAGTGCCCTTGAAATTATTCAATTTCGGGGCATTGAATAACACTTCTAAAGCATCATACCATGAGAACTTTACATGTAAATTTATGTGATGTTTTCAATGGTATTTAAAAGTGTTTTCTTTAAATTAGAATTTTAAATAAATTTTTTAAACAATTTTCAATTATTATTGATTTGAAACAATTGAAACGTCCCTGAAATTGCAGTGCATGCTTGTTGTTGATTTGAAATAATTCAAGTGCCTGTTTCTAATCTGAGCAATACGGTATTTACTTACTGGTTCAAACTCAAGGGGTATGACAATTGCCAGAATTTTTGTCAAGGGCAATTGGTTCCTTGGGCAAATGGTGGCCCAAATTTCAATGTTGCTGGATAAAAACCTGCTGAATCCTTCATTCAGTATCCTCCTACTGAATCTTTCCAATCAGAATCTTTCCGAATCCCCAAAACATGATATAAAATTTTGAATATTGCGTACTTAAATTTTCAATTGTCATTCCCTGACCCTGCCCCATATTCCAAAAAATTTATCATTTAAATTTTATCTTTTTTTATGTAATTTATTTGACTAGGGGATCGGTGGAACGAAGGTTATTCTAATTTACCAAAACGAAAAATGGTGGCTTTGTATGATTACGATCCTCAAGAACTTTCACCTAATGTGGATGCAGAGGTAATTAAGATAAGAATAAAAATGAAATTTATAAAAATTTATATAAGAATTCCAATGTTAATACCTCGCTTTAAAAATGATTTTTACTGTCATGTGTTTAGTTACTCACTTTTAAATAGCAACCCTTTTTTCTCATTTTACAGGAGCAATGACCAAGTGTCAAATGTCCATACACAAAAAAAATGTTTCCTTTAACTATTTTTCTAAGTTACATTACTGTTTTCCTCTCTTAAATAGTGGTGTAGAGAATACGGTCTACGACAAAATGATAAGTGCATCCTATTTTTTCATTATTTCTCTGCAATGTGCGCTTGTAGAAACGTGCAGAATTGTTGTACAAACATTTGGGGCAATTGATAAACCAACACAAAAGTTATTACAAAATACTATAATTAGGGGTGCGGCAAAGTGCACTATAGTTGTTGAAACTTGAAGTATATAATACGTGAACATCATAATTTTGCACTTTTGATTTAAATTTTAACATTCTACATTGCAGAGAAATGATGGAAAAATGGGGTGCACTTAGCATTTTGTTGTTGCAGACTATAGAAGCCTAGGCATTGCAACAAATATATTTAAGTTCTGCCCAATAGTGATCAATTTTTCACTTTTTTACAGTTCTATTTTTTTTATTTCTGCTGTTAATTATTAAAAATATAGCACCTTCATACCGTATTGACGCGAATTTTAAAGCATGCCACTAAATAGCGAGTTTGAGCAGACTGTCCTTAAGTCACAACTAAAAATGAGACAATATAATTTGTAAAAGTTCTAAATATGGTATTTTCATGATTAGTGGTATTAGTGGCACACCACTGTGATTATATTTATCAGTGATTTGCTATATAAAAAAAATCAATTACTAAAAAAAGAAATTTTACTTTTAAGGGCTCGTCATTGAATAACTTAAATTATTTTCTAAGGGAATTTCGTGTAATCGAGGGCGACTTGTAATGGAGGGCGACTTCTGATTGAAGAAATACAGTAATATACTGTATATAATATACCGTATATAGTAATATTAAGATATTATAAATATTTTGGAGTGTATTAATTGTTACATCATTTGTATAATTCTGCTACCACTGTAGTTGTAACTACTAGTAATATATTAACTAATATACAACAGACCTTATTTTCTCAGCAGGTGCCACAAAATTCAGAAAAAAACTAACAATTATGCCTGGATATAATTAATCAGCAAGTTGTAACTGTCTTCTATATGTATTAATAATCCAATTCGTTTCCAATTAATTAATGAAAGTATCCAATTAGTAGGCCTATTCTGGTTGATTCAGTATAGAATGCATTGAAAAACTTTTGTCCTAGCTAATGTTCTTCCTAAGCACATTGTGTTTCACTTAACACTGTTTGTGCCTACAAAAGCACATTAAGCGTGTGCAAACCTGACCTAAAAACACAACAACTCATTTGGGACAAAAACACTATGAATGTTTAATAAGAGAAAAACATGCATCCTAATCTACAAATTGATTCCGGCACCATCTAGTGGCCGAACACCAGTCAATACCGCATTGGAGTCCTTCCTGGGCCAGCTCCACGTCACCATGTGGCGCTGCGGACCGGAAGAGGACTTTGGACCTCTCGCAGGGCAGAACCGGAAGAGGACTTTGGACCTCTCGCAGGGCAGAACCGGAAGAGGACTTTGGACCTCTCGCAGGGCAGAACCAGAAGTGGAGGCTCGGTGCCTCGCACAACAGGCCCCCAGTTTGATCCGAACAAGCAACATGCAAGGTCGAAAGACCTCGCATGTCGCGCAAGTCCGGCACAAACACGGCAGAGAGAGAGAAAGAGAGCGATGAGAGTGACGTAGAAGTCACGGATACAAACGTCGTGCGCTGCACGGCATAGCACTAGCGACGGCCTTTTGGTCGGCGGTCGATCATGGACCGGGTCACTGCAAAGCAACACGAACACTGGGAAACACTTCTGGGACACTTCCCCTAGACACCATAATAAAAGCCAAATTAATTAATTAGGCAAATATAAAAACGTATTGTTAACTATATTTCTGAAGCATGTCGGTTGCTTTACAAGTTTAAATGATTCTAACGATTGTCTCTTTTTCCGGTCTAGGCTGAGCTTTCATTCCACACGGGTGAAATTATCTTTGTGTATGGTGACATGGACGAGGACGGCTTTTATCTTGGTGAAATCAACGGCGTCCGTGGTCTTGTGCCATCCAACTTTCTAACAGAGGCACCACCTGAGTACCGTGAACATATGCGTCATTCCAACCTCGGTCCGCACGACACGTCTGCTATGGGCAAAGTGAGTCGCGAGAGCCGGGACCGAGAGCGGAGGAAAGGTCAGGAACAGGGGCGCGATTTCTCAGGCTGTGCGTTCATCGTTGTTATTTGTCGTCAATCTATATCTTCTTTACTAGCATATACATGTAAACATCTATACACAACTCTCGGTGTGCAAATCCGCACGCTTATTATGCCTTGTTTTATCTCCTTTTTTTTTTTAAGTCATTTTTCTCTCTTTCTTTCATGTGTGCCAATTTTTTTTTTTCTCGGTGGGCGACCTCCCTAACCAAGCAACAGGTGCCTGCCTTGGTTAGAGTTAAAAAGGCTTTACAAATGTAGAATTTCAACTGTTTCTATTGAAATCCGTCATTCATTTATTTTTTTTTTTTCAATTTTGACAAGTTGTAATTTTATGTGTTTTGGTTTAGTTCAATGCAGGCATCTGTCTTTTTTTTTCTTCTTAATGATTTCTCGTATGCATGAAAGTATATCTGCATGGTGTGCTTGCCTTCCTTCATGTTTTTCAAAATGAAGGAAATGTACAGGATGTTAGTTTAAAGCGTTTTAGTTAAATTACTGAATAAAAAAAATCAAGAAATTAAAAATCTTTCGAAACAGTTAAATAAGAACTGTTTGGTGCTGATTTCAATGCAAGCATAAAAATTGACGTTTTGTGAGTGGACACCGGTCAGTACCGCACGTCACCAGGTGGAGCTGCACACCGGAAGAAGTCTTCGGACCTCTCGCAGGGCAGAATCGGAAATGAGGGGCCCGTGTCTTTGGCCAAGCAGTCCCAGTTCGATCCAAATCGACAACAGGCAAGGTCGCAAGACCTCGCACGTTGCGCACGTTCAAAACCGACAAGAGAAAGAGAAAGTGCGATGGAAGTGCGACGTAAGAGTCAGCCTCCCCGAGGTCTTTGGCCATTCAGTCGGCGGCCGATCTTGGATTGGGTTGCCGCAAGGTGACCCAAGCATTGGGAAATGCGTCTGGGACACTCCCCTAGACAAACAACATAATAAAAGCCAAAAACCAATATGAAATCTGTCTTAGTCAGTTTTTCCCATTTAGTGAGTGTGTCCAACATCATCTGGTGTCCCTGCGCCAGACTAATGACCGAATCCCACTCACACCTTCATGGTTTGTCTGTAGGGGAAAGTTGGTTTTCCTAGATTGCAACTTTATTCGTTGGCTGTAGAATAAGGATGCCTGAGCTGCAGTAACAGTAGAAACATTGGAAAGTATTTAACGATATTTTGGAAAAAGACTTTGTATTTTGTTGTTCTTTAACAGGCAACAGTTAGAACTTTTTATTAAAGTTTTGGTATACATTTTCTGTAGTTATTGGCTTTGGAAACAGTGAAGCTTAACTGCATTAGGTTTTGTGTGAATTTTTATTTTCTTTATTTTACAACCAATATATAAAGTTAAAACCTGCAAAAAACCTTTTTCCTAGAAAACAAACCATGCTGTACAACTTTGTGATTGAACATTTTTCCATACCTCTGACACATTAGAAAATTATTTACCATGATTCCAAGGTCTAGGTCCAATTTTCATAGTGCCATTCAACATTTCCTATTAAACTGTTTCAACAGACTTTTGATTTCTTGATTTTATTATTCAGTAATTTGCCTGGAACACTTTAAATGCATCCATAAAGTTCATAGTACATCAGGTTTTTAAACTGACTTTATGGCGAAAGGTGTAGTAAACTTTTAGGACTTGGGTAAATATCTCAAATCTCAAGCATCTCAAATCTCAAGTATCTCAAATCAAGTAAATTGTGTCAAGAAAATTTGTCAAGTAAATTCTGTCAATAAACTGCTTACTGAAACTTGTTGGATGCATCTGTCACAAATTCAAGGCTCATGTGATCCTTCTAAACCAAAAAGGAAGAGCTCAAGTAAAAAAGAAACTTCATCATCTACAAAACAAGCCCATGTGGGTGTTTACAGTGACCAAATAAGAACATTTTTCATCCAACGCCTTTGCTGATGTGATTGTTGCAGTGTGGAGATTAAAAATTTCTCTCCGGTTAGATTTTTTCTAAAGAGTGCAAAAAATGGCTTTTCTGTGATGTTCAGGTTTGCAATCAAAAGAGCATGAAATCCAACCATCCCAATAAAACGTTGCAACTGTTTTACACTTCTGGGAGGTTCATATGTATCTGACTGCAAGAGCACCCCGGTGTTGGCAATTTACACACCTCTGAATATCTGCATTAATCTTTGGCCACCAATAGCCGACTCTAGCGAGTCTCTTGATAGTCCCAATTCCTGGGAGGCCTAAGTGTATTTGTTACAAGACCATAATGCAGTGGCCTCAAAACACTTTACCACCTATCCTCAATTGTTAATTGATTAAATATGCTCCTTATCTCCAGAAGAATGGAACAATGTTCTTCGTCCTTAGACACTGCACTTAAAAGAGCCATAGACCATAGACCATAGACTGGTCGGATGCGACATTAGCAAGTCCTGAGTTGCTAGGACATTGGCGATCGGCAGTGCGTCTACTAAGTAGTCTGTGCAGCAAAGAGATAGTTTTTTTGGGCACTGTCAAGCAATTTCAATCCAAGATGTTGAGGCCATAAGAATGCCCAGAGAAGGACCCAGCATTCCAATCTGTAATGGGGCTAGAGAATCTCGGTTCGGTTGGGTCGACTTAGCAGTTTCACTCAAGTACATTGATTGCATTATCAGAGGATTGATTGAATTAGTATATTTTTTACCTTAAAAACCAGAACCCTTTATTCAATGCAAGAAAAGTGTCCATTTCTATTTGTTTGGTGTTGGATGATTCAATTACAAATTACAAAGTGCCATTACTTCTAATTTCTTTGATTACTACACCTTTTCTTTAACGAAGAATTAAATTTAACATTTTCTACAAACTTGTAAATTAGTGGTTTCGATTTTAAACAAACTTTAGCATGAACATACTTGTTATTATTATTGATGGAAAAGTTAAACAGCAATAGAAATTAACAAAAGCTACAGACAAATATTTAATTTATTATTTTGATTTGGCATGAGTTCTTTTCACAAACACCAGTATCTTGGTTATGGGATAATCAGGTCGAACACCAAAAATATTTTTTTTATACATTGTTTACACATGGCAAAATGTAATGGTGCACAATTCGAAAACAGGAAATGAAATAATAATCAAATAACATGAATGTTCAATGAGAGGTGTATGAAATTGATCTTTTACTGTCTGTGCCTGAGAAACCTTGCTTCATTTAAGCACGTTGCCAGTTTTGAGACGTGTTTCCTCCTGCTTCCTTCCCTCTTCTAATCAAGAGAAAACCATAACCATCATCTCATGGCTTTGATTGAATTATTCTTGGTCTTCCCTGGAATTGACAAATTCCTCTAAGCCTAACCTATTGTCCATTCAAACTTTTTCTGTTTGCTGCTTTGGCTACTGACATTTATTTCAATATATGTAATTGCAGTTGTGAATGTTTTTTGTTTTTTAATCAAGTCTTCTGTGGTGTCAGTTGATGTTTTGAAATTGTATAATTTCTTGAATCTTTGTTTCAGGTTTGAGATTTTATATTTTATTTTTGCTGTTAATATTACTCATAGGTCTCAGGAAGTACCAATGCAGATAATTGGCTGGCTTGTGGGAAAAAATTATTCTGGTCATTGTTTCTGAGTTTTAAAACTGCATGTCAATTGAACTGCAAAAACTGTTTGTGCTATTGGTCCATTCAATTTTTCGGCCTTACTGTTTTGTGCAAAATCACTCAAATGTATTGATAGTTTCTTGGTGTATTTACAGTCTTTGCACCAGAAATTTTTTACAGCTAAAAAAGACCTATTGAGATAGTACAATATGTATTGAATAATTGAATGAATGTTTCAAGAAGCATTTGTGCCATCTTTGTGGTCCAAGGATTTGAGCTGAATTCTTCCACATCGCCATTAGCAATTAGTAGTTCATTATTGCAAATAACTACAATTCCTGGCAAAATTTTTAGAACATGTACAATTTGTGTGTCATTGAATGTGGAACTGTTTGATTCTTACTGTAAGTAAAACACACTACAGAAAATATAAGATATACATTTTATTTCTTTGGGCATTGACAATTTATTGCCAAAAAATCATAAACAATTTCTGTCTGACCTTGCTTGAAAAGAAAGTATTAAACCATGAGTGAAGTTTGAAAAAAGTTTTCAAACATGAAAATAAAATCCAATTGTTACCACTAAATCTTACTAGGGATGCATGTATCATTTACTCATGTAAGAACAATGCTGTTCCTGTGGTGTTCTAAAACCATTCTAGAAAAATGGCATCAATTAAAGTAGCAAAGATATTAAAAACTGAATAGTATGTCAAATAACAGAGGGGAAACCACAAGGAAGTTGCTAAAACTGTAGGATGTGCATCAGATGCTTAAAAAGAATTTCAAGAAAAAATAGACAATAACAAAATGGCCTAAAACGTCATAAAAGATACTTTGTACAGAATGAAAAAGCTAAAAATGTGTTCAAAGGACCTGGGAAATGTGTGAAGGTCAGTTTGGTGATGCTGATATTATCTGTTATGGTTAACATAACAAGATTTTTCGTCAAACTAGGAGCATTAAATCAATAATCTGGCTTACAAACAGACCAGAAAGCCCTAAAATAGTCTTCGGAGTACTTATTATTGTGTTTTAGCAAAATATAATTTAAAGTCTGAAAACTTTTTTCCAACTTTTCTCATGCTCTAATACTTTTTTCCATGCTAAGTTAAGTTAGACAAAATGATTTTTTAGGATGAATGAGTTAACTTACAGTGTATGATTAAATTTTTAGCCACGAATTGTCAATACCAACAGAAATAAAATGTATATTTGCAGTTTTCTGTTCTGTGTGTTATTTAAGAGTGAAACAGTTTGAAATGTTCCACAAACCATAGATTAAATTAAAAGCATAACAAATTTGTGCTTGTTAGTGTTTAATTTAGTTATGTGCACGACAGGATTATTTTAAACAATGATTATTTTCAAGCTGGTCAAAAGGAATCCTGGTTGAAAATAATGTTGGTAAAAATTGAGCTGGTTGTGGTTGAAAATATTCCTAGTAGGAAAAATAACAGTCCCAAAAAAATGTTGATTGAATTGTTCATATTCAATAGATTTACTAAATTTCCAATGGATTTACTAAATTTTCAATGGATTTACTAAGTTTTCAATGGATTTACTAAATTTTCAATGGACTTGCTAAATTTTCAATGGATTTGCTAAATTTTCAATGGACTTACTAAATTTTCAATGGATTTACTAAATTTTCAATGGATTTACTAAATTTTTAATGAATTTGTTAAATTTTCAATGGATTTTGATACATTTTCAATGAATTTGTACCGTATTCACATTTCCAATCAGTACTATTTGTGGCAAAGCCAAAACAGTGCAAATTAGACAAAAATAAACTAAGCTTGTTATCTTTGAAGAGTTGGACGTGTTTGAACTTTAAAATCTGTACTAATAGGAAATGTGTTCTAACCATAAAACTCTTTCCTCTTAAACTCAACCTAAGCTGCACAATAAGTGTTTTCAATGACCTTAGAACTACGAAACCTGGACAGGATTTTTAAGGTGTTTCGTAAATGAAAATAAAAGCAAACAGTGTTTCCTTTCTATTACTTCTTACTTTCTAAGCGTATTTACATTTTCTTCTTTTCATGGATTGCAGCGCCCACAGAAGGCGGGCAATACAGCAATCGAGGTGGGATCCAGAGGTGGTAGACGCCCTTCAAGACAGCGCCCTCCTCATTACAACGAACGATGTCTTCCTTCTCCGGAGAACCGGTCGCCTAAACATCACCAAACCATCGAAGTAGCCGCCCCAGGACATGCCATGCTCGCTGGAATTAACTCAACCACCACCAACCACGACCAACAACTGCCCAATCCTACAGCTGTCTCTCGAAACACAGAACAGGCTATGAACCACTCTCTGCAAACTCAGCCACCAAGAGCTTCTGGGCCCCTCAAACCCAAAACAGTGCCCAATACTAGGATGCCTAACAACTTTGTCAAACCAGAAGTGATCCACAATAAACCTTCTTCCCTTGTCACGACTGATGCTGCAAATCCAACATCATTGCCAGTACCTCCACGCAGCAGTGGACTTTTAGGAACCATGACTAACTTGGCAGCCAAACTATCTCCAATGGAGAACATTACTGCCGCCTGGGACCAATTAAGCGGTGGTGCTGCTAATGCTAATGCTGCTGCTGCTAATGTTGTGGACACTAGTTCTGGTGCGGGCCAGCCGTTGAGTTCTGCTTCAATGCCGGTGCCAGCTGGCGAACCGGCAGGGCAGGGTGGTGGATTTTTTACGTCTTTGCTTGGTTTTGCTAAACGATCAAGTTAAAAATTATCTGCTAGTTGATGATCTATTTTGAATTTTTGTTTTGTCATCATTGATTTTGGTGTTGTGATTGTTCACAACGTTTTTTTAGTGTGATTGTTTTTGTGTGTTTGTATGTGACTGTGAAAAAGACTTTTTTTTGTCACGGCCATTTTTATCTTATTGTATTGCTCAGACTAGAAGCGTGTGCTTGTATTATTTCAAATTCAAAGTGGCAAATGCTAAATTTGCATTGTTTTTTTTTAGCAATTTAAAGTTATTTCATGAAAACAGTTTTCAAATCCATTATAATTGTTGTAAGCGTAACATGCGTAGTGTAACGTTATTCAAACATAGCCTCAAAATTGAGGCACATTCGGTGACTTGTAATATGGAGACGCTTTTAATCTGAGAAATACCATATATTTACTGTGTTTTCATAAATTTTTTGGTCAGTTTTTGAATAATTGGTATTGTTTTGTTTAGTTCAATGTATCATTCCTATCAGAGAAAAATCTGAGCTGCTTCTAGTCTTAGTGTAATGATTGCCATTCTTGCTGTTTGAAGATATTGCATCTATCACATTGGCGTTTTTCATACATGCTTCTAACGAACACGAATTCTGTTCCCAAATGAGGTCGCACAAGAACTTCATAGAGGTGGTGGTAATCAAAATTTTGGTGCAATTTTCAATCTAAGCACAGTCTCTTTAAAAAATGCTATTCAAAACTATTCAATTTTTATCTTTGGTCAATGTTCATAATGCTCAGATCCAGCTAAAATTTCCATTTTATGATGAGGTTGGATAAGTAATTATTTAAACAGCCAAGCAAAAACTGTTTACCAATGACATAGCTCAATTGGTACTTGAAATTTATGACCAGACAAAACATTTCAATGTATGATTATCAGAAAACAGCAAGACTGCAATGATTGTCAATCGTGTTTTTGAGGACCATCGCTGTCTTAATTGAAAATGAGGCCTGGAATTTATTTTCTTTTCAAATTGGAATTTGGGCTTAATGAAGATTTTACTGATTTCTTTTTTGTCTTTTATACCCTACTACTCATGATTGACTAACACATCACTATATCATTTTTTATTTTCACATTACTTGTAAAATATTATACATTTTATACGGATATTTAAACCACGTTTGAACTTTTTTTTTTTTTGTCACCTGTTTTGGTTTCAGTCAAACTGTTTGTAAGCTTGTTGCTTAGTCAGCTAAAGAGAATAAGAATTCTTTTTTCTTCGAGAAGATTATGTATCTTTTTTTTTTTTTTTCTTATTGTAAATTTAGATAATTAGTCGTTTTTAGCATTGAAATTTGGAAAATGAAAAAAAAAATAGTGTGTGTTGGTTGGAAAGAATTTTAAACGTTTCAAATTCTATTTGAAATACAAAAGAAATTCTATTAATATTCAGCAAAATATTAAAAGTTAAAATTTTAAAGGTTATGAGAATGTTTCCGTCTTTTCTCACTCTCAAGCAAAAAGTTACAAATGAGAAGGTTTTTCCCCATATCAAGATTGTCCCAGTGTCTTAAATAATTACTAGATTTTAAGTGATGACAAAAATGTGGATATTTATTATGAAAGAGTTTGTGATTAGTGCTTCTTGCAAATACTTTTCACAATCTGCGCTACCTTCACATTGTACACGTGTCGGATTAAAATTTTGATGAAAACTTTTTGTGACCATTTCTTTCATTCCAATTATACTGTATACATGTTAAGCTTACTTACGAGGAGGTGAAAATTGTGAGGATTTGATACACTTTGATCATTTGGTCCATCTTTATCACATCGGATGATGTTCTTCAACAGGAGAAAAAAGAAGACACAGTTTACACAGTCTGAGTGAGACACATCTGCTACAAGCAACCATAGCAATGATTCAGATTGCAAGAGTTTAGATAATCACAACCATGTAGGGGCACTAAGTAAAATGCAATATACCCATATACCAATATATCCACTTGTTCTAAGTGGCAAATGGCATGGGCCGAACAATTAGCAAACGTAGCAAATGGCAAAAAAAAAAATTTGTTTTTGAGTTTTGGCAAAACAGTTGGCAAAACTTTTGGCAAAACTTTTTGAAAAATTGTTGGCAAAACTTGTGAATTTTGGCAAAACATTTGGCAAAACTTTTTAGTCTCACACCAATATTTCAACACCAGGAAAGAAAATTGTTTATTTTATATTATCAATAGGTTGGTTGGATTATAATTACTCACAGCAATACAATTTACCTGTCAATTTCGAAAAAAGGTAACTCAAGCATTGGGAAAGCATTTTTGGGAATACTGCCCTAGACAACAATTCAATAAAGGACAAACAAATACCAATATTAAATGTGTTTCTAGTCGGTTCTTTCCGTTAATTGAGTGTGTCCATCGTCATTTGGTGTCCCTCCACCATGCTGATGACCGAATCCCACTCACAACTTATTTGATTTTTTTGAAATTTTGTTGTTAAATGGGTATTAAAAAATTATCAATATCTTGTTGAGTTTTTAGCTTTTACAGAAACGATCGCTATTTTAATCCCCACACCAATATTTCAATACAAGGAAAGAAAATTGTTTATTTTATTTAACAATAGATTGAATTATGGTTACTTACAGCAATACAATTTACCTGTGAGTATAGGGAAAAAAAGATATTTCCAGATGTTTGAAAAATTTCAATAAACGCAATATCGTCGCATGTGTAAAACCCATGTCAAGGTCCATTGTCATTGTCAGTGCGCATACTCGAGTGCTGTATATATAAATATGCTTCAAAGTACAGGCAAACAATAACTGCAAAAGTTCATATCATTCTACGGAATCAACTGCTGTAAGAATAAAAATTTGTCACTATAGCAAGAACTTATTTGATTATTTTTCTCCTTTTAATTAATGTATCTAAATTTTTTCAGTTTGCAATGTTCTCATCCAAAAAGGTATTTTTTTCCATTCTAATTCTGGGTATTTTGATTAGCAATGTTCGTGCTGGAGAAATAGTAGGTCCACTGTTTGGAATAGTCTGTGATATTCCAATCGCTGGACCAGTGGCAGCCCCAATTGTAAATACAGTAGCGAAAGCATTGGGTATTAAAAAAGCTCCATGTGAGATTGAAGACAAAGATGATCAAAATAAAGAAGACGAGGGCGATAAAGAAGACGAGGGCGATAAAGAAGACGAGGACGATAAAGAAGACGAGGGCGAGAAAGAAGACGAAAACGATGGTGATGACAAGGGAAATAAAAGCGAATAAACAAACATTTATTTGATAATGTGTAACTGATGCCAATTTTTTACACAATGTATAAAACGTCAAAATAAATAATGCCGTAAAAAACACATGCTATCTATTCCATTTAATATTTTAGACCAAGTGAAAAATATATATTTCTTAACGCTGTTAATTCAACGCTGTTTAATTTTGCTCCAGGAACTTTGCTGCACTACTCAAACAAAACAAATAATAGATCGACAAGTTTTGTTGGAAACAATTTTTTTTCTGATTCTTTCCAAAGGTCGTACGTAACATTTAAATGATTAGTCAGCATTTTGGAAATTTAAATAATCCAACAAGTTCCATTTTTCGACCGACGAAGTAAATTTATAATTGAAATTCTGCGATTGATTGTTAATTATATCCAGAGTGCACAAATAAAGATGGCTAGAGTGCATTTGTTCCAAAATAAATACTACAGATACCTTTATTCTTTATAGGCATTGTACAACTTGTACAAAATTAAATATTACACCATCTGGTGTTAAAATTAGTTTCATTCAGTGCCGGATTACCCATTAGGCCAAGTAGGCCTATGGGCCCCACGCCTTTTAGGGACCCCGCGACAAGGGATCAAAATAATATTGAATTTGATTTTGAAAGAGAACTTTGCCGGTTCTGAGGCAACAGTGCCAGCATCGCAATCGTACAATAATTTATGAAAATATCATTATGTTTGTTTTGTTTAATAAAATTGGTTTATCAAGACTTTGTTGTTCAAAACGCATGAGGATATAATTTGCAAAGTGGAAAGGGGGCCCCGAGATTTCGACGGCCTAAGGGCCTCTACATGGGTTAATCCGGCACTGGTTTCATTCGACCAAAAAACCATTATTTTCCCAATTCCTGGAACAAAGCCAAAAATTCATTATCTGCAAGTTCTTGAGCCTCATCAGATGACAGCGTAAAAGGAAAAATCTGCTAAACCAAAGGCTCGTCGACCCGATAACACTGAATATCCTCAGGCCTATAACCCCCTTGAAAATGTTCCAACTGGCGCTTCATCTTCAACTCCCTCGCCATCGCAGGATCAGCAATTGCAATCTCGTGTTTTAAACTCTCCAAGTGCTGCTGGTAAGGAATGAAGCCATTGAAAGTCACTTCACATTTACAGCAAGAAAAAACGTCACTCGGATCCAAATTAACTTTCCTTTCACTTCTAATCTACTGCATCAAATGATCCCAGGATATCTGATTATAATTAATCAGACTACTTATTAGTTGTTATAAATACTTGTCATTATTAATAAAAACACTAACCAAAACTTACACACGTGCACCGATTGTTTTGCCGATAGCTTGTTCGCTTGTTCGCGCCTTTATTGGGTTCCATAAGTGACATCATGCGCGAATAATGGCGAAACTGGTCCTTCGACGCGCACCGCCTATCGGTTGTACCTATAATCTGTGGTACCTTGAATGGAAATGTCATCGAGCTGTGATTGGTTGAGAATGGTGGCTGTTCTGCGCATGCGAGTGATCTTTTTCGAAGTTTTTTACAGGAAAAAATGTGAAAACTGTATAAAGCGAGGTTTAAAGCAAATTTTAGAGCAGATACAGTTGAGCATAATAAAGAATTCCAACAAATTAAAACACAATTCGAATGAACACAATATTTTGATAGGCGCGTGATACAAGATACCACGTTTATTCCGTTGTAAAAAGCACACTCCTGCCATCTAACGAGCAAAAAGTTTCTTTCAAGATTTTATTAATGCGATATTAAAACAATAAAATTTATAAAATTACTCTTGTGCGTTAATTTTCCTTTTTTTTAAAATGCATTTTGGACAAAAAACGTTACAGCAGTTATTAATCCAACACGTTTCTATGACGTTATGACGACGTGGACCACACATTTAAGACACACGCCAAGATTAAATAGTTCAGTTGTGTTGTGTAAGTGTAAACCGTTGAATTAACAAGAAGATGGCAGAGGATAAACGAGAGAAATGTGAAGTCGGAAACGATCCACCTGTATCATCTGCAGTTGCCGTCGTCGAACAAAGCAATGCGCCGAAGCCAACTGCTTCTCCCGATAATACAAGTCCAATCGTAAATAGACTGCTGATTCAAAGTTTGAACAAGTTGCGAAGCACAGATGATAACTTATGTCGCAGAGTGCTAATATGCAATGCCATATTGAGAAAATAACTCTGGCTATTTCATATTCGAATAGCAACAGGCAACGACAACAGTCGTCAGACGAAACAGAACCATTGTGTACGCAACAAAGAATTCGATAATAAATTTCCCAACGACAAAAGAATTCGATAACAAATTTCCCAAAGACTATTGTCAGGTGTTCGGATGACCAAATTCAAATTATTTCTTTGAAAATCTGCCATTTGACGCTTTTAATCTTAGAAATACCATATATTTACTGTGTTTTCATACATTTTCGGTCAGTTTTTGAATAATTGGTATTGTTTTGTTTAGTTCAATGTATAAGTATTATTCCTATCAGAGAAAAATCTGAGCTGCTTCTAGTTTTAGTGTAATGACTGCCATTCTTGCTGTTTGAAGATATTGCATCTATCACATTGACGTTTTTTGATACATGCTGTTCCCAAATGAGGCCGCACAAGAACTTCATAGACGTGGTGGTAATCAAAATTTTGGTGCAATTTTCAATCTAAGCACAGTCTCTTTAAGAATGCTAACTGTTTACCAATACATAGCTCAGTTAGTGCTTGAAATTTATGACCAGACAAACATTTCAATGTATGATTATCAGAAAACAGCAAGACTGCAATGATTGTCAATCGTGTTTTTGAGGACCATCGCTGTCTTAATTGAAAATGAGGCCTGGAATTTATTTTCTTTTCAAATTGGAATTTGGGCTTAATGAAGATTTTACTGATTTCTTTTTTGTCTTTTATACCCTACTACTCATGATTGACTAACACATCACTATATCATTTTTTATTTTCACATTACTTTTGGCCGAACATGGCTAATGGGGAATAATACCAATATTAAATGTGCTTCTAGTCGGCTCTTTCCGTTAATTGAGTGTGTCCACTGTCCATCGTCACCTGGTGTCCCTCCACCATGCTGATGTCCGAATCCCACTCACAACTTATTTGATTTTTTTGAAATTTTGTTTTTTACTAAAAAAATTTCTATAAAAAAAAAAATTTCTGATTATTGTAAAACGGGTATTAAAGAAATTATCAATCTTGTGTTGATTTTTTAGCAGCAGTTGCTTAGGGGTAGGGGCCCCTAACCATCGAGGTCCCGGGAAAAATTTCCATAATTTCCCACGAAAAGATGTCGATTACTTTAGATTTTATTTGACAAAATTACAAGACTTAGCTCCCGACATAACGATTTCGTGTATTTTATTCCAAAAACAATAACCAAAATAATGAAACGATTTTTGTTGTTGGATAAACTGCACAATACGTGGAATAATTGCACGTTTTATTGATTTATCAGGAAAGTAAGGGTGATAGCCACTCTAGGCCACCGTAGGAATAATCAAGATTTGTTCTGCCTTGATCAATGGTTTGTTGAGGTGATGGCCACACAAAGTTTTCTCTCTAGCGCTTTATTAGTTTAACTAAAGTTCACTTGTTTTTGTCAATTGAGGTTATTTATAGGAACAGAGGAACTTCATAACGAATGAAATGGAGAAGAATACCAGCAGGAAAGGAAAAGGTAAAACAATTAATTCTCGCATGTTGCGAGAACCAGTATACGATCAACTCGCAACAACGCCTTATCTGAAGTTCATCATTTTACAAAATTTCGATTGGCCTCTTTAATTTTCTATTACTTTTAAAAAATGTACAACCTATTTATTGATTTGTTATTGAAACTTGATTGTGCGTTTTATTACGCGATGGCGCTGCAACCTTCGTTTCCCAGCGTGCACTTGGCTCGACTTCCAGTTCCGTTATTTCCGAGCAATGTCGACGTGGAAAGTTCTCGTTTTTCGAATGCGAGTTTGCATTTATCTGAAATTTCTCGAAGCATCCGATTTTATAATTGAGTAATCCTTCATTCTGGCGTCGTCAAGAATCCATACGTTACATTTTTGGTTGGTTTGTGATAAGAGTGTTCTATCGTGAGTTTTTCACACTGGGTGCTACTTTTATTTTTGTCTTAAGATGTATTTTTTTTAATTACATGGGGGCTTAAAATCCAACTCCCTACCTCCTCGTGGTAGCCCCTGGACCACTGGTCGATCGTTCCAGAGGACCAAATGAGAGCTCTGGTCAGACACAAAATAGAGTATTTCTGTTATAATTTTGGAAGTTTAAAAATTTATTTTATTTCAATTTTCCATGTATTTTCTCGATGGTTGGTTTTTTTTTTCTTTCCACGTTAATTTGACAAGTTATTTTGCAAACAGTTTGGTATTGTAAGACTGCATTCCAATGTATGAGTGCAGCATTTACCAGGTGTCACATGTGCAAAACATTGGTATTGTAAGACTGCATTCCAATGTATGTGTAGCAAACCTTTTAATCCAAATTACTTTGATCCAAAATGAATGATTTTTTTGTCCTACTATTTCTTATTGTGTTCTGCCTGTTGGTTGAGCTTGTAGTGCCGACCGGTGGTTGCGGCTGTTGGGAGTGACATTTAATTCTATGTTTGATTTAAAAAAATCCAAGCATTCTGTGCAGGTCAACATGCCTTGTGCCTAGTGTGCTGTTGAATCTAAAATGCCACCACTCTACGGCGTTGGTAGTTCGCGGCCAGTAATAACTCTTCCCCCGAAAACTAAACATCCTCTGACTAGTTACACTAGTAGTCTGCAGACATAAATATTTTCTGGCCAAATAGGCATGTTAGGGAAATCAGAGTACATGTAATGGCATTTCCATCGCAGCAGAGGATCCTCTTCTAGAGATGTTGCGGGTGACTTCTTGTAACATTCGAATTCCTTTAAAATAATATCACGAAACGAAAGACTTGAAACTCGGTGATTTGGTGGCCTCAAAATAGCAGCCAAACCACTTAATTTCGGTCTCTTCCTCTGGTTTTCATCCACGCTCGTAGTCGGAGTTATTAACTTTTCAGTTTTCTGTTGCAAATACTGTACTACATACAATTAGAACATTTTAACCCAGATTAGCTTTAAGCCGGTCACAACTTTTAACATATGCTTTTTTGCCGCGACATAAAACGGCGAAATCCTTGCTCAAAAATGTCAAATTACTCGAT
>JAQIXU010000927.1:0-22875 GCA_034701245.1 Strigamia transsilvanica | reverse complement strand
GTGAGTGACAAAATATCACATTGTGCAATGAAAAAATGGCGGCACACAAAGAGAGTCAGACTTCAGGGATATTAATAGAAAATAATCGCGAAGTGTTCTATTGCATCCTATCGTATTACTAATAAGAACAAATGCAGCATGATTAATGACAAACAAAATAGTAAAATAAAACATTGAAAGACCTACCGCGAGTTTGAGACCCTCGCGATGCGAGAGCAACCGAAATCACATGATGTAGTTTAGTCTCGAACCAAGCCACCAAATAAGTAATACCAATGCACTCTGGTGACAACGATCAGAATTGAAATATTTTACTATCATGCATGCTATTTTTTAGTATTCATATTGGTAAAGGAATTAATATAACTAAAACCCAAATTTAGTTTATTCTTCAAATCTATTTAAAAGTCAATAGACAGAATAGAACGTCGAATATAATTCGACACATGGCACCCTCTAGTGGAGATTGATTATAATTTACACGTTGAATAATATTTACTAAACACTATTCCAATTTAGTAAAACAACTCACACATCCAAACATAAGTCAAATTGCATAATAAACAAACACAGACAGCATTAAAAACTCGCCATCGTTTTGATCATTTTTGGGCTCTTTGGTGACGTCTCAGTCACGTTTTGGAGAATTTTTTCAAATTCACACAAAACAAATTGTCCAAAACGTGACCGAAATGACACCAAAGAGCCGAATAATGACTAAAACGTCATCAAAGAGCCGAAAACGTGTTTTTGCCCAGCTTTTTGGTGATGTTTTGGTCGTTATTCAGTTTTTTGGTGACATTTCAGTGACATTACGTAACCTTTTTGGGATTCGTGCCCAAAAGGTGACCATGACCACAACGTGACCAAAACGTTACCAAAATGCTGGAAAATAACATTGCGGTTTTGCGTTATTTTACGGTGTTGTTGTACACAGTACGATGTACCGCAGTACATGTTACTGCTTTTTTTATTTATTTATAAAAAGTAGTCAATTATGGGAATGATTAGAGTTTTCGTGGCTTTCGGTTTTTGCGGCTTTGCGATATACCGCACACGTTGCGGTTTTTTATGCATACCGCACCGTACTCGCCTAAAAAAAAACCGCACAACCCTACCATCTATGATCCCAGTGCAATCTTTAGAGGAGTCACGTCTCCGAACCATAGTCACCAATTCTTACAGACTCGACGTCGTGCGATAAACTTTGAATTTCCTTCCTCATTCGGCGCCTCAACCAAATTCTCATTTCAATTCAACAAAACATCGAAAACCAAATGCACAACGTCATCAACAAAACGTCTATCCAACTGCGTGCAATTAACAACCGGTTCAACCGCACACCTAGGCACAAAACCAACCGCGCCACTTTCAACCGCCGTCACCTCCGAACGCTCCTGGCCTTCACGAATTCGTCTATCCTCTGACTCATCACCAACATTTCGCATTCCTCGTACTTTCGGTCCATCCCCAAATAGCAAATCTAAACAAAAAAAATAATAACAATAAAATCAAGCCCCATATTATTACTTCACCGATCCTATTGCTTAGTAAACCCGCAAACAGCGATCAAGCGCTCGACGTATTCCAAATACGACGAATACTGGCACTTGGATGACGTCAGTCGTTGGAACTTGCCAACAAAGTGGTGGAAACAGCCGGGCATATAAGAATAAATTAGTCTTATAGGATGATTTAGCTGCCATTACTGGGATTAACCTAAAAAGTGATCAAATTGAACTTTCATCATTTTTCGATGATAAAGCGAGATTGATTGCTAATTTTGGTTGTTATTTATTTTGATGTTTGTTCGAGTCTGTGATTATCTATTCGAAATGCCAAGGAAGAGACTAATTTAATCCCTTAATCTCAGTCATGTGACGAAACATTTTACACACACAGAATATAGAAGGTTAAGTTAGTTTGCTCAACACAAGCAATCCAAAAAGATGGTCCCCATTCTTTATCTAAAATACAGTGTAGGCTGTGCCCACCGGTCCATAGAATGTGCAGTCCAGGGAGTGTATATGCTCTCTGGTCCTGACAAATGTCAAATGTTCGGACTGAAGAGAATTTGCGAATTCTTCAATCAAGTACTGCTTTTCTGGGAACTGATACAGTAACAAGAGCAAAATAAACAACCGCGTAATTCAGAGCTAAGCACACCCAAAGTTTTGAAAAGTGTGAAGTAACTAACTGCACGTTGAATAGCCGCTGACTAATAATTGCAGGAGTTGAATAAGTGTGCATAGGGTAAAGGCACAGTTGCAAAACCGTGTAGCCAGGTATAGATATTGATATTGCAATGGACACAAACCATTCAAAACCTTGGAGAGCAGCAACAACACTGCAGACCAACACAACAACCAAAACAAAATAAATTTGAAAATTGAGAAGATTCAATTCTCAATATCAATTACTCACTGTAAAGCATAAACTGTAACAACCTTGAAAGTTGGAAATACTGAAGATGGTATTTTGCAAGTGACCACTTTCTGAAGAAGAGGAAGTAATTGTATTGGCTTTGGCTTCTACTGTAACTTTTTTTAAGCAAGAGATATAAAAAGTTTAATAAAATGATTTAAAAAAAATTCAATCCATTGTTTTTTATTTATTTAATTAATTAATTAATTAATGTGTTTTGAAGTGATATTTAAATTCCCTATTGCTGACCAGTCACTTTTCCTCTGACTTACTTTATTAGTTGCCTTACTGCTGACAAGTGTAATCTCAAACGTTGCATCTCTTTTACAAACATGTCCATGGCTTCCCTTACCCTCAGCATTACGGATTTTTATAGTTAAGTACTTTTGAACATACGTCAGTTGAACAAAACGATCCTTCATTATAAATTTAATCGTGCGAAGACATTATTCATTCCGAGTGTCTAATGCCCACGTTTGAGGCCACTCGTTCTCATTCTTCGTAGAGATAATTAGAAACCCGTATGCGCATCAACCCTTGCGCACCTTTACAAAGTTTAACCGTCGCCAAGGACATATTCGCAACAACTTGTGGTCAATGTCCGGTGGTCAGCTTGACCAAAAATGACTACTTCTAATGTGTAGGCTGATTTTAGGTTCAAGCAGCTGCTTATATGGGTTCCCTGACTCACAATCCCAGTGTGCACCTTCGGATTAAAGAAAGAGCCCTCTGGATTGGGTCAGTATCCCCACACCCTGCTGTGACCAATGTCCAGCAATCGCTCCTTTCGCCCTCTGGCAGATTATATTCAAACTTGGGTTTTGGTTTTGTAGTGGGTTTTTGTGGGTGGCTTTTCTGCTTACCTCACTATGCTACAGTACGGTAGGTAAACATTTTTTCAAATACAGTCGAAACTTGTTATAACGAATCGCTTGGGACCCGAGAAATCGGTTCGTTATAACAAAATATTAAAAAATTCACTTTATAGCTGAAAAAAAAATTCAATTTTGACATGAAAAACAATATTTACTCGTATGGATGGTGATCTTTGTCTGAATTGAAGTTATGACAGTATTTTTCCAAATAAATTTTTCAATTTCATTAATTTAAAAAATCGTATCTGCTGGTACACTATTGCTTGTAAACAAGTGATTCTTTGCTTTTCTTGTTGCTGCAAACGTTTATTTAGCAGCCATTTTAAAATGGGAACTTTCCACAATAAATATTGTTGTACTCTTGGTTTCTAAATAAGGACATCAGTGTGAGTCAAATGATCAATTTTTGAAATTCGTTATTACAGGGTATTACAGTGTTCCAAAAATGTGTTGTTACAACGAATAATTTGTTATATTAAAATTCGTTATAGCAAAATTTTTTAACATTGGGTTCTATGGCAAACCAACCAAGTCATTTTAAAAAAATTGTTGTAGCGAAAATTCGTTATAGCGCGGTTCGTTATAACGAGTTTCGACTGTATTGAATTGCTAAGGAATGGTTGATTGGCTCGTTATTAGATATATCAAGAAAAAAGATAAAAGCAAAGCACTTGCCAAAATCACGACCCGGATTCAATAACAACCATTTACACTTTGTGGTGACCCCAAGTCACCTAGGGGATTTTGGGAAAGAGTTCCCGTGAAAGATGATAAAAATAGACACAGTAGGAAGTCACGATGCTGGTAGGAGAAGAGAGTTACCGTGACAACTAAGTGGAAAATATAAGAGCATGCGTGCACGTTGACAGGAAATCCAACAATAGGATCCAAATATGGAGTGAACATGAAACAACACTTTCCTGTTGTGAGGAGTAATGAAATTACTTCAGCCTGTGTACCAGTGTGAATCTTGAAACATCTCCTGCAAATTGTCGTATTTTGTCACACCGAGTCAACTAAGAAACCGGTTTGACCTGCGATGTGGGATTTACCAAGATTTGGGATTTACCAAGATTTCGGACTCCCGTGTAGCCACTATGGAGTGGACGGCACATTAGCCAATTTCTCTGCAAAGAGCGGAGCCATTCCCTGGATTCACCGGTCACTATTGACGTGGATTTAGGAAGAAAATAGGATTCACCGGCCACTATTGACGTGATCTTATCAAGAATTCACCGGACATGATTGACGTGAGCTCATAGAGAATTCGTCCGTCACTATTGACACGTTTTCACGAAACAGGATTCATGCGAGAAGACGACACACCATAGCTGATCCAAAGACGGTACATTTTGTTATTGTTTCCAGCCAGATTCTGCCTTCCAGAGTCTAGAGGCCGTGATGCTAATCAGCAAAGTATTATTTGTGGCAAATCCATTGACGTTCAGAGTTTTACTCTGAGCGCAAGTCCTATTCGAGCGGATAACTCGAATACCAGGTAAAATACCGATGTCAACAAAGTAAGAAAAATCCTGAGAAGATTCTAAGAAGAATTCAGTATTATTTTAGAGTATTTCGTAGTATTATATAATTTAACTGTTTAGTATATTTCTCGCAGGTAGTGAGAAATCCCGATGGTATTATTTAAGATTGTGATAATATCTATATTCAAGATTAGTTATTTAGTTATTTAATTTGAAAGACCCGTCGGCGCAACCCCGATTGCCACCTTGGAATTCAGGCGAGGATTTCAGAATTGCAACAACTTTTCACACCATCTTTGGTTTTAATTGTTTCATCATAAAAACTGATTTGGGATGGCGGACCATGGAAATATAGGTAGTGAAGCAGGGAGACTAACAGACTAATAAACTAAAATGAAAAACGACTTTAACTTGCAATTTGCATGGAGTTTTGGCTGCCTGGCACAACACGGCTGTTCAGCCGCATCGGTTTCGTCTTACGCAAAGTTGTCGGCGACGCCTTGCAGGAAAGTTCGGTACGACTGGTTATGCCAGTCGTCAACCAGGGTTTGCATCCGTAATGCCTTCTTAGATTTTCGATAGTTTTCACTCGTTAGCACGTTTTTCGATAGTTTTCACTCGTTTCGCGCGTTTTTCGATTGTTTTCAGTAGTTTCGAGCATTTGTCAAGTGTTTGTCACAGATATGACTGTGGTATAGATAATGCACCCCTTATATACGTTTCATCGACGTTATTCGAAAAAATGAAACTTCGAAAAAAAGAGTTTTTGAAAAAACGGATGTGAAATTTTTATTTTATTTTTTTACAATCAAAAAAATGATTTTCGAAAAAATGACGTCTTTTTTCACTTTTTCGAAAAGCTTTGGGGTTTTAGCATCGGAATTGGCGTGGTAGCGACCCAGAGTGCACCTTCGGGGCCCTCTGGAACCTGCTGTGACCAATGTCCAGCAATCGCTCCTTTCGCTCTCTGGCGGATTATATTCAAACTTGGGTTTTGGTTTTGTAGTGGGTTTTTGTGGGTGGCTTTTCTGCCTACCTCACTATGCTACAGTAGGTAAACATTTTTTCAAATATGGTATTGTTAAGGAATGGTTGCTTGTCTGGTTATTAGATACACCAAGAAAAAAGAAGAAAGCTCACCACCCGCTGAAATCACAATATCTGGATCCAGTAAAAACCAATTTCACTATTCACACCATCGGACAGGAAACGGAGAGGAAAGCACAACTTCTATCACCGTGGATAACAACATGGGATACATAAAGTACACAAAATTTTAAATCATATATTTTTTTATTCATTTTTTTAAAATTTAATTTAGGCTAAAGCGATGTAAGAACTCCAGTGTTGAGCTGATAAGTATGTCGGACAGTGGATGCTCAGAATTTTATCAGTCATTTGAAACTACTGAGCAACCAACAAAGTAAACAAAATCATAAATTTGTATTGATTGATTTATTTATTTATTTTTACTTAATTCAGATCTAAACGACGATGCAAAGGGATCATTGTAAACAATGATGATGGCGAATCTAATGTGGTTGAACAAATAAACAATGATGCGGACGAATCTGATGAGATACTAATGACGAGTACACCATCTAATATGTTACCTGTGACGAGTTCACCATCTAATGTGTTACCTATGATGAGTTCACCATCTAATGTGTTACCTATGACTAGTTCACCATCTGATGTGTTTCTAATGACGATTTCACCATCTGATGTGTTACCAATGACAGGTTAACCATGAATAACAGAGGATACATACAGTACACAAAATTTTATTTATTTATATTTATATTTTTTAGTTTATATTATTTATTTTATTTATATTTATATAAATGGCTATTAAATTAAAACACCTGGCCCATTGTAAACTATGGTGGACGTTTGGTAGGATTGGGTTTTTTGTTGTACAGTACATCATTATTCTGGCTGGACCGGCTATTGGGGTACATTTTTATTGCAAATGAAATTTTGCACTTAAAAAAAATAACATTTTTTCAATTTTTGCTTTTTCAGGCGGATTAGCTGCAGCTGTTTGTTACATCAATTGGCCCAACGCTTGCCCATGAGGTGTTTTTACATCCCCCCAGGCTGCACTGTGTTCGTGGCAGTAATGACATACATTCTGGAAATGTTATTAACATTTTCGACTATTGATTTTAATTTTTGGCCTGGTGAAATGTACGCTACAGACCACATGGAATTTGTGTTAATAATTATAGTTGGGACATGGTTTGTAAGTCTCTTCCTGATGCACGGTTTGCTTGTCGGTTTGCGGGTCAGGTATAAATAAAAATTTAAAAAATGCACTGCCAACTTGACGCACGTAAATAAAAAAATTAATTTTTTTTTATTTTTAGAATGGAGTTATACAATACGCAAGAACACCTGAAAAACGTGATTCTAGAACTCCAGCAGCGCGGCCGAGGACACGGTCAGAGTGTGAAATCAGATTTTTAACGCTGGAGGAGGAAGTGTGAAATTCAAGTTGTTTTTTTGTATTTAAGTGTATCATGTTTTTTATTGCATTTTGTTTTATTCAATTTTCACTGCTGTGGCATGGCAGCTTGTAGACATTGCAGAAATGTAGATGCCGTAGCGTCGGAAGTGTTTTTAAATATAGTCAATGTACCAATGATAAAGACAGGTTGTATACTTTGCCCAGCCCGGTCCACTCATATAGTAACATAAATAAATATATAAATAAAAATTTAAAAAATCCTCTGCCAACAACAACACTTCGCAATTGGCTTCCAAGCTGGGTCATCTGGAAATGCCATTTTCAAGGCTGGAAATGTGAATTTCCCCTCTTCCTCTACAGCAAACACAACAACTGTGTCATCGTCTGCATTCCAGCTCCAGTACAGATCATCTGCCATTCCTGGACAACAACAACAGATGGACAGACCACAACAATTGGACCGAGCTCCTGTCCTGCAAGGTGGGCGAACCTGGCGCGAGGGCATTCGACCCCAATTCGGGCAAGGACAAGCAGTGGTGCCACAGCAGCGGTTTGCAGGCTCCAAACCTGTTTATCAAGCAAGAACGTCTACTTATTTGTGCAACGGTTGCGGACAGCAACATCCAAGGGCACAGCGCCCTAATAAGGACACAGTGTGCAACACCTGCGGACGTACAGGACACATTGCTGTTGTGTGCAGATCAGGTCCAGCACAAGGCCGCCCAGGACAGTCTAGACAGTTCAACCCCGGTGGTGTGAGGGGATCAGCCGGTCAACAGTCTGCACAGCAGGGAAAGCATAAAACGAATTTGGTCTCACAAGAAATTCTAAAATTTTATGATTTGGCCAAACCGGTCATTTTAGTGACCGATGCTTCCCCGTTTGGATTGGGTGCCGTTTTGGCCGTTATGTCGAATGCAAAAGAAAGACCAGTGGCTTCCATTGTTTTAGTTTTTTCACTGGTTTGTCAATCGAGCTTTCTTAATTTGTGAGGGGGGGCCACGAGATTTCGGCGGCCTAGGGGGCTTTCAACAAATTGTTCATGCATCTGATGCCCAATCCATGCAAGCCACTCAAATGCCAACATGCTTTTTTTAAGAATATTTTTGATTTAGAGAATGACAACAGTGGATGACGAGAAAAAGGAAAAAACCAAACAAAATAGAACTGGGCATTGAAAAACAAAAAATTCGAAAAAAAACAAAAATATTAACCAGTCACACAACACAAGGTGCTTTTGAGGTCCGCCAAAGTTTGACAAAACAGAATGAATAAATAACCTTCAATAGTTTGTATCTCGGATGGAAGAAAAGGAAAAATAACTGAACTGGGCGTTGAAAAATAAGGTATCACAAACCCAAAATAAACCTTTTTGTTATGAATTCTATTTGCATTCTATACAAGATTATAATTGTAATGCTTTTTTGAAAAAAAACAACAAAAAATCACAAAAATGTGTAAACATTGGGGAGAGCAACTAACAAGCAAGACGAAGAGGAAAAGCACCAAATGCCGACCAATTTAAACACAAAACATGATTAAGGCTCGATTAAGCCTACTTTAGAACACCGAAAAAAAATAATTTCCAACTAGAGAATAATCTGTTTCCATACCGTTTTTACACATTAAAATTCAGTTTGTTGTCCTAAACTCTTTTTTACACAACACATTTCAAAATCGTCCGGAAAAGAACAGAAAAGAAGAAAAAAGAACGACACGACCAAAAACACACACAAGCATGGAAGCCAGCACACGCATGCACGCGCATGCAGGACTGTTGCTATGTCGACGGCAAAGCATCAGTACTGTATTCGCTATTGGTTAATCACAGTTGCAGCGCCGCTCTAGTGAGAACAACTGAAGTTTACGGAAAGGGCGCACCCACTGGAACACAACATCTGTAAAACTTAACTCAACTTTAATTTAATCTACCAAAAAATATATATTAAAAAACAAAATATGTGGCTCGCACTAATTCCTCCACATTCATGTTGACATTTCACAATAAATTGCAAAATAATTTTCCTGTCTATCTGGTTAAGTTACCTCAATAAATCATATGACAGTTAGTCCCCAATAAATACCAGACATTCGTAAATATGCCGCCCGGTTTAACCGGAATTGTCCCGGTATCAGGCATTGGTCCCAGCGTCCCGGCCGGTTTGGTATTTTGTCCCGGGCACAATTTTCCGTGAAATTTTTCAATTTTTGTAAAAAATTTTAATTTTTCGTACATCTACACCCCGCACCATCAACCCACCTGTCTGACACGCGTGCCGAGGTCATGTGAGTCCACTCGGTGGGTTTAAATCATGGAATTAGCTATTTACTAGACCTTGGGAGAAGGAGTCGTTTGGGGCAAATTGATGGCTTGTAAATGGATTTATGTTTGGTTGAGGATGGTAAAAGGTTTATTAGATGGGGAATGTTTTGGTTTGGTTGGTGAATATATGTTTTTTGAGTGAAGTCGATTTTGGGTTGATTTTTGGATGATCTTGTTTGGTGTTTAGATTTGTTAAGGGTTGGTTTTTTATTTTTATTTTATTGTTTGTTGGTGAGTGGTTGGGAAAAGATAATAATTTAATTGTTTGGTGTAAATTGAGAAAAATTTATTTTTTGGATGTAAATTAAGACAAAAATTCACTTTTTTGGATGTAAATTAAGACAAAAATTCACTTTTTTGACGTTAATTGAGACAAAAATTCCTTTCTTTGATGTAAAATTTCGACAAAAATTCCCTTTTTTGATGTAAAATTTCGACAAAAATTCCCTTTTTTGATGTAAAATTTCGACAAAAATTTCCTTTTTTGATGTAATATACCCGTTAGGGCTATCGGGAGTCCCAGATGGCCTGTGCAAATATATTGTTCCGGGTTTGGCCACTGAGAATTCCTTTGGTAGGAATGATGTGGCCAACTTCTGTTTAACTACTCTTGAAAGACTAAAGCAGTTTGCAGGAAATTCCAATTTTACCAGTTGCATAACTGGGAGAATAGTTGCCTTTTGGGAAATCACACTGCCTATGCATATGTCCTCAGCCACTCCTTGAATTGTACATAAGGTTTAACTCTGTGTGTATTGTGAGATTCTATGATGTCACTTCTGTATGAGCACCACCTGGCACATTATGGAAATACCGTAATAAAACCTTAACGGAACTACTTCCGGTTTAACGCTAACTCAAGCACGTTGTCCCTTTACTCAACATCCACACCAATCCGTACACAATCATCAGTGTGGATCTTGGCAGGCAGTTTGATGTTTTTAGTTTGGTTGTTGGTTCAGTTCTGATAAAACAATGGGAAAATCCCAGTTTTATAGACAAAGTCAGGTAACTGCTTTGGCCAATGAGTGACCAAAGCTACATCACCCCTTTTCCCCTCATGGCACACACCTGCATGCGCAATGCTCGCACCACGCAAGAGGAACGACCCCGAACAAAGGGGACCCAATTGGAGGTCACTTCCAGAGAATTCCTCATGCAGTGACGTCACTCCACTAAGGGTCACCTCAAGTCACATGACCATTCTGGCCAATTGTGGCCAGCAATAAGTCACACCCGTCTCCTTAAAGTAGACACACTCAGAAAGTGGTCCATCCCAAAAAGGGAGAAAATGCCCTCTTCCGAGTGAAGAAGGGCAGAAATGTTGCCATCAAAATAATATTAGTGACAACCAACGTTTTGGGGTCACAACAGTAATAAAACATTTTTTGGTAGTAGCCTAATGTGTTTCTCTTTACCCTATCCTGTTTTCCCTCCTGTCCTGGTTTAGAGCTTCATGATTACGGTAAGCCTACTTCTGATTTGTTATTTACATTACAGGCTATCAATTTTGGAGTTTGTTGTCCACTTTTCTTCGAATGATTTGGTTTTACCCAGTCAATGAAATGGATGACAGCATCTATATATTTTTGCGGGTAGCACTACTCGTTCCACCGATATGTGACTTAAAAGTTTTACGATCAGGAATCCAGTCCCAAATCGGGCTTAGTAGTCTGCGCTTTGTTTCGGCAGTGTCTATTGGGAGTTGGTTTCTTACTGAAACAAAGTTCAACAGACTTATGGTCACCTCTGTTGGGCTATTAGCAAACGTTTTAGCCATAATTGCCGCGCTGTCGAGTAATTCGACAAAACGAAGGTGATATTCGACTTAAATCAAAACATTGTTTTGTTTGTTTTGTTTTGTTTGTTTTGTTTTGTTTAGTTTTGTTTGTTTTGTTTTGTTTAGTTTTGTTTTGTTTGTTTTGTTTAGTTTTGTTTTGTTTGTTTTGTTTTGTTTGTTTTGTTTTGTTTGTTTTGTTTTGTTTGTTTTGTTTAGTTTTGTTTTGTTTGTTTTGTTTTGGGGATTTGCTATCGATATAAGCTTATAACATCGTTAGTAGGCAGGATCTGGTTTGTATCCATATTGCCCACTTGGGCCGATTTAGACAGTAACAAAATGGTACTGATATTAAGCCTGATTGCTGCGGCAGACAGAAGTCATTTCCATTCCCGTGTGGAGTTATACAATACGCAAGAGCATCTGAAAAAAGCGATTATAGAACTCCAGCAGCGCAGCCGAGGACACGGCCGAAGACGCGGCGGAGGACTCCAGCCGGGACCCAACGCAGCACTCCAGCCACCGGGGCCCGTGTGGCAAAAAAAAAGCCTTAAACAGAGTGAAGAGGAAGGTATTCAGCATGAAGAGATTAGCTGTGAAGAGGAAGGTATTCAGCAGAGATTAGCTGTGAAGAGGAAGGTATTCAGCAGGAAGAGATTAGCTGTGAAGAAGGAATCCAGCAGGAAGAGATGATCTGTTCGACTGAACAAAGTGACGTTGAACCAACTTTAAATGGTTCGCCAATTTCAAAAGCCAAAGCTAAGATATGTAAATCAATTTTTTATTATAATTACAATTAATGCCAATTGGAGTACATGCAACAACGTTTATTTTTGTTGAAATTAGTTCGTATTATCTTGTCAGGCCGGACTGGCAAAACGGGACATCACCCTGTGCACATAGATTGTAATTTATGAAATGCACCTGATCCTAGAACCATGAACTCGACTCTGTATCTAATTGAAATTGTAATGGTAAGCTATTAACTTATTTGTAGATAGTTAGAACATAGACTTACGACTATACTTAATATTATGTATTATGTATTATGTAATATGTAATATGTATTATGTATTAATATTAGTATTATGTATATTCGTATTGTCTGATGCACTTTGTCATTGTATATTATCCATATAGTAGTTATTTCTCCCAAAATCACTTAACAAAATGACCCACAAACATCAGCAGTTAAAAAACTATTTTTTGGGCGTTAAGGCGACGAAATGACCGGCGACGAAATCACCCTACTTCAAGCGATGAGCTGTGAAGACGAAGTGGTATGTCCAACTGAACAGAGTGACATTACCCCAATAAATCCGGCAATTTTAAACGATTGGGCCATTCCAACAGCCAAAGCCGACGTATGTAAATCCATTTTTTATTATAATGACCAAATAATCATTCAAATTGATTTTAATAGCTTTTAAAACAAATGCTTATTGGGAAAAAGGAAACAAACATAGTGGATAGTTGGAATCGCCAACATTTTAACTTTTCTCAAAACCCGGAAACATTTTATGGATTAAAACAATCACAAGTATCAAATTCCGTCCAAGATTATTTTTGTTGAAATTAGTTCGTATTATCTTGTCAGGCCGGACCGGCAAAACGGGACATCACCCTGTGCACATAGATTGTAATTTATGAAATGCACCTGATCCTAGAACCATGAACTCAACTCTGTATCTAATTGAAATTGTAATGGTATGCTATTAACTTATTTGTAGATAGATAGAACATAGACTTACGACTATGCTTAATATTATGTATTATGTATTATGTAATATGTATTATGTATTAATATTAGTATTATGTATATTCGTATTGTCTGATGCACTTTGTCATTGTATATTATCCATATAGTAATTATTTCTCCCAAAATCACTTAATTGATCATTATACATTTTGGGATTAGTAACATTGTTATTTTCTTGCACAGGAGCACTGAACCATGCCAGATCTTTTAACTGTTGAGTCTGCAAGTAGCCCAGCAGTAGACTACTTCATCTTGTATGTCTGGTTGGGCCTAGGAGGTGCCCCGAACCGAGAACCAGCCAGACGCCATATCTTGTCCAAGGCGAGAAGGACCAGCACGTCCTGAGAGATTATCTGCAGAGGTGCAACTGCTGCATTTTCCAAAGTCGTATGATTATAATTGTATTAATTTTTGTACTTGTTACGATTGCATATTTAATGTTATGTTGAAATAAAAATTTCTTGTGTGTACGTAGTGAATACGTTCAACTCTCTCATCCATACAAAATTAGAGAGTAATGAAGCAGAAGAAACGAAGAAATTCAGGAAAAACGCCAAAAAAATACCGAAATAAGCAGGCCATTTTTTTTAGAAAAAAAGAACACACAAAGAGAAAAAAAAATCCAAGAGTTCAATTCAGGAAGCCACCCGAACAAAATTGACCACCTAGAAGGAGCATAAAAGCCGCAGATTGAAGAGACGTTCCAAATTCCAAAGACGTTGCAAATTCCAAAGACTTTGCAAATTCCACTGACGTTCCAAATTCCAAAGACTTTCTAAATTAGAAAGATTAACTGCTGAGTTTGCCAGCATCATTTTGCATATTCGCATAATTTCCATTGTGTTAATGTTTGGACTAGGTATGGCCATTTATTCTTTATTAAAATAATTTGTTTCTATTGATGTTAAAATAAAAATTTGTTATTTAACCACCCAGGTGTTATTTAAAAATAACGCCACAACGCCAAATAACGCCGAGCAACGCCACAACCCAACATTGGGTCGACAACGATGAAATTGAAATTGACGGGATAACGGGCCGGGCAATCAGATATTTAATTCTATTTAATTCAATGAAAATAGATTATATTGTTTATGAAAACTATTATTTCCGCAACTAGCGCCAATGTAGTATTTGGGCAGTTGCGTCATTTAGTTAGTTTAATAGTTTAATTGTATAATCACAGTCATGATTAATTCCGTTCACTAATATATTTCACGTGATCATCTGATGGTTGGCAAACGCTACTTGAAATCAGCAACAAGCCGAGCAGCCACAACAACTACAACCCCAGCCACCACAACGACAGGAAGTGCCACAACAAACCCAGCCACCACAATGGCGGGAAGTGCCACGTGATCATCTAATGGTTGGCAAATGCTACATCAAATCAGATTGTGGGCTGACGGCCACAACGTCCACAGCAACAACAACAGCTGCCGCCAGCAGCAACAACATCCGCAGCAACCCCAGCAAGGGCCACAGAAAGCACCACAGCAAGCGCCACAGCAAGCGCCACAACAAGGGCCACAACAAGGGCCACAACAAGGACCACTAGGACCACAACCAGGACCACAACCAGGACCACAACCAGGACCACAACCAGGACCACAACCAGGACCACAACCAGGACCACAACCGTCAATAAGTTGTTTACTACTGATACAATGTATTGTTGCCAGCAGGTTAACATTTGGACTATTATCATCATCTTACTTGAGCAATTCTACAAATTTCTCATGGCTTACTTCACAGCCAGCTTTAGACAATGGATCAGTGAGTGGCATTCTACTTATTTTTTTCCTGCCATTTGCTTTCAAAAATTAAGGCAGTTTTTTTTACATTAATTCAAATCATGCCCAGTGTGTGAGATAATGCAACCAGAGAGAACTTGAATATCATTGGATTAGTGACCAGAGTTTAAGATTTATAGCCCAGTATCCATGTCAATAGATGAAGAGGAAGAAACACCATGAAACAACACGAGCTAAGAAAGAGGCAGGAATTTAGTGCAGAAAAATGTGCCAAGTGTGCTAATTGTTGCATCTGCCAGATCCAGCAGCTTAGATAAGTTCTTGAGGGAATGGGAAAGGGAAAAGGGCATTTTCAGGTCTGAGATCAAGATAAATATTATAGAGATCATACAACCAGTTGATTGATTGATTTCATTGCGAAGAAGGTTCAAGGTTGTGGAAGGGATCAAAAGGGGGTAGCAGGGGATCGTAAGAAAAAAAATTGTTCCAATCACTTAGGACATGGACAAAGTACCGAAAGAGGATGCAGAACAGAAGAAGCAGAACACCAGATTCCTCTTGGATACAAATTAAGAATTTTTTCATCCTTTGTTGACTTTAAATCCTGAAAACTTGAACTAGTTCAGGGATTTATCGATCCAGGAAGCCATCCACCATATGAGCAGTGAACAGAGAACTACTGTACAACCCAGGAGCAGCAAAGACTGGTTTGGACTCTCAGAGATAGTAAAACAAAAAGAATGAAATCACACATTTTGGATCAAACCTACACTCATCAACTGGAATGCAGGCTTACAATACCAAAGTATTTGCCAAAATAACTTGACAAACTTACATAGACTAAGTAAATTAAAAAAAAACAATTCATCCATTTTGGGTGGATGACCAGAGCTCTCATTTAGTTCAGGTCCAGGAGCGACCACAAGGAGGTAGAGAGTTGGATTTGAAGCTCCCATCGAAATGAATTAAAATAAAATAACAAAATAAACTCACTATCAGCGACGTAAAGGAGAAAAACCATTAAATTCTAGCACAAGTGAATGAAAAAAAGGACACAAGAAAACGCCTGAATGCTGAACTAAAACATCGGTTGCTTCAAGAATTTTCAGGTAAATTTAAACAAAATTGAAGACGAAAAGCGAGCAATCGACCGCCATTACAACCAATGCAATTCCTCAACATTTTCGAGACAAGAAATATTAACTAAAACAAACCATCGATTCACAATCCAGTTTTAATCTAGTTCCTTGGACATTCGATGGTAAATTTCTTCATAAATATGAACGAAAAAAGAACGAAAACACCGAGAAATATCGATTCGAACCTGTAGAAATCCGAGAAGAAACAACGGGCGAAAACGACGCGCGAAATAGAATGAGGACGACACGTGACTGTTGCTATGCTGACGAAAAAGCATCACCATTGGTTGGAATTGAAGCTGATGTTTAATAACATTTGCTCCCACCAGAGCAGAGCTGCACTCATTGTCGGGATTGCCGGGAAATAAATAAAAGCGAAAAATGAAATAATAAATTCTCAACCCACAAACCACGCCGAGTATAATTCATACACGCAAATGAGAAAATAAAATAAAATAAAGTTATTTAGAAATCTTGCCTTTCATTTCCTTCCATGCCTCTGTCAGCTGTGTTACACAAACCACCAAAAGCACACTATACGATCACCCATTTACAATCCCTATATTCTCAGTGCAAGGGACACCACAGATCATGTACAGCGATAATGGCACACATTTCGGACCATTACTCACGTCGGAATTCAGAAAATTCGCGAAGGAATGGGAATTTACTTACATCAAATCAGCGAATTAAACTGAACCTGCTGGATTATTATTATCCAATAAATATCCAATAAATACTTCAACACGTGTCTCCCAATAGCTGTCAATTGGGGATTTCGATTTTGTATTTTGTTTATCAAACTTTGTGTTCAAACAAATTCAGATTTAAGGTAAATGCTGCACTCATAGATTGGAATGCAGTCTTACAATACCAATATTTTACAGGAAATGTGGAAACTGGTAAATGCTACACTCACACACCCGAATGCAGGCTTACAATACCAAAGTAATTGCCCAGGAGACATGGATTGACCGTATTGGAGTAGATCGAATATCTGTGATTGGCCATGTTGCCCTGTGCACATGCTTACTTCTGCACTACTTGTACAAAGGGGCAGAGAGGGTCATGAGCGATGCACAAGCTGCTGGGAAAACTCCGAGATGCCCTTGCTACAGGCATGACATGTTCTCCACGCTGTGCATTTTCATGCAGAACAGTTAGAAATAAATCCAATACCCCTTTAAAATTGAATTGGTATTTACCAATCAAGTGGGGCCCAACCAAAGACCTTAGAACTATTAGATAGGAAACCATGCACTCACATCTAAACAATTGCTGGCAGTCAAACTCTACAGCAACTAAGTATTAGGATGTACTTAAGAAAAACAATGGATTTAGAATATTAAAATTGTTTAGTGCCTTGCTAAAAGGTGAAGCAACAACTGATGAATCCATACTTAAAAAGTACACAGTTTCCGAAATTGCAAAATTCACGAGTGTGATGTTGAACATATTTTTCCCAATTTAAATCACTACTGACTGACAAGAGACAATATTTTAAACCAGAACACTTGGAAATGGCATTAATTTGTTATTGCAACACATAATTTCACTGAAATAAATATTTTTATTTTGCATATTTTTCTACTTTTTTTTGCATATAGCAGGATTTTTGGTGCATATTATATGCGCATAAAACGAATTTTTTTTTGCATAAATATCCGGGGTATACTTGAACGTGTATGGCTAAGGACTTTTGTTAAAGCCACAGGCAATAAAAATGAATTAATGAATTCAAGCCCACTTGATTTATTAAAGTTTATTATGCAATTAAGCTGGAAGTTGCCCTGCCTATTATATTAATATTACTTCGACTATTCCTTACACTTGCCACAAGTAATGCCAGCTGTGAGAGCTGCTGCTCTAAACTTAAGTTAATCAAAAATTAATTACGATCAAAAATGAGTACATTAAGATTGACTAATCTGGCTATTTTGACTATTGAGCATGAAATGAGTGATGCCATTGATAATGACAGTGCCATCAAAGATTTTGCCATGAGGAAAAGCAAAAAACTTCAATTTTAGATCTAGAAAAGAAAGCACTTCAATATTCATTTCTAACATAATAATTTATAATTGTTCTCATTGTTACTTTTCAATAAAAATTCTCTTTTCTTTATAATAGCATCATGTTTTATAGGGGAAAGGCCAAAAACCCACACTACGCCGCTGAGCCGCAATGGTCATCGAAGATGATATAGCAATGGTTGAGCCAGTAGGTGCGAAGGAAATTGAGCAAGAAGTCCCTGCGGACGTTGTGCCAGCTGATGCACCAAAAACGACAGTTCTTTTACCTTACAGGCATTATAAGTGTTGTGCAATTTGTAGTGCACGGCTCATGGACGGTGAAAATTGCCGTCGGAATGCTGCATGATACGGGGTTGTTGAGAGCACTATTAGTGTCTTCCTATAGTCTGTGCTTACTTCAATAAATTCACAGCAGTTTGAATAAACTGTACTTGTATTTGGCAAATGCTACACAGATTGGAATGCAGTCTTACAGTGGCAACATCATGTGTTTGTCAAAAGCTACACTCATAGATTGGAATGCAGTCTTACAGTGGCAACAAAATGTGTTTGTCAAAAGCTACACTCATAGATTGGAATGCAGTCTTGAATGTCATGTATTTGGCCAGTGCTACAATCATAGATTGGAATGCAGGCTTACAATGCCGAATCAAGCTAACCAAATTCAAAGAGAAAAATGTAACAAAAGCAACAGAAAACAACAAAACAGGAAATCAAATTCAAAACACCAGACCAGAGCTCTCATTCAGCACCACTGGAATAACTGACCAGTGGCCCAGGGTCAACCGCGAGGAGGTAGAGAGTTGGATTTCCTGACCCCACTTTTCAAAAAAGAAAGAATTTTAAAAATTTCAAATTACCATGACTTGGAAAATTTTAAAAACGAAAAAAAAAACGAAATTGTCTTCTAACCAGCGTGGAAAACTTGAAAATTGTTCAAATCAAATAATTTGTCCGTTGGTTTGCTTCACTGTAGCGTCGCCATTTTGATGCGCCACAGCATACATTACCAAACAAACAAATTGGAAGTAAATAACAGAAAAGTTCACTTAAAAATCTTGTTCACTTACGATTAACTGTGTTCCCTTGCATCCAGTTGTCACAATCACAACCGAAACGAAATATTGCCTAACGTATCGCATCAGCCATGCACCGGTGCGAGCAGTGACCAACGTCGACATAGCGGACAGAGAGACAAAGAAATGACGTAACCGCAGAAACGTGAATGCTGCAATTTGATTGGCCTAATAATTTGTCACGTGATTCGGCCAACTAAAAAATTTAAAAAAAACAATGCGGTTTTAAAATTAGAAATATTTAAGCATAAAAAAATCAAATAATAAATCAGAAAAATATAAAAAGCAAATATTGTTGAATTCCTTGCATGGTAGTGCGAGGAGCTCAATGTGCTGTGATCGGGCCTGGCATCTAAGGACTATTCACCAGCTACCTTGCATCTTGCTGTGATCGGGCCTGGCATCTAAGGACTATTCACCAGCTAAAAACAAAACAAAAATACAAGAAATTTAATAAATAAATAAAAATTGGGAAAATTTTATTTCACTCAAAAATAAAACAAATTTCATTCAAAAATAAAACAAATTTCACTCAAAAATAAAACATATTTCATTCAAAAATACTGTAGAATGAAATACAACACCAAGTGCGAATACTCACGTATCATACTTCACGAAATGTTCTGAAAACGTTAAATCCTATCACGAACCAATAAAAAGTATATCCTAGGGACTCTTAAAGACGCTATAATAATGGATTGCTCACTTAAAATATCGGATGCTTCAAGAATTTTCAGATGAAATCAGAATTGGATTTGAAAAGCGAGCAGTTGCCTCAATGTCGTTGCTTGGTAGTAACGGAAGTGAACGACGAACAGATTCCACCGCCCTCGCGTGGTGAATTGCAGCATCACCTTCTATAAACAAATCCCTAGTAACATTCAAGGAATTGGTCCCACAGTTTTATTTTAAATTTTCATTTACGTTTTCAGGAGACAAAAAATTGAAAAATTGACAAATCAAAACTAAAATATTAAATCAAACAAATTAAATTGCATCACTGCTGGAAGTACACATCAGTACACAACATCACTTTCCCCTAACTTTTTAGATGTATGTTACCATAATTTCCTAATACAAATTTTGTGGAGGTTTGGAAAGAATAGACAGTTGACAGCTGGATAAAAACAAAAGAGCACTTTATTTGCTCATGCCACATCTACAACAACAGAGTGTATGAAAGAACATCAAACATTAAAACATCAACATTAAAAGGTTGTACAAGTTAACATCTCTGGTACGTTGATTTTAAACGCTTGCTCAAATAAGCTTGTAATTTACAAGTGCGGGCATTTCAATGGTCTTTCTGGTGTATGAATAAGTGCGACAATTTTTTGACAACTTTAAACAAAAATTGGCAAAAACGGACGAATTTTTGACAAATTTCAACAAGAACTTTCCAAATTTTGAGAAATATCAAATCATCCAACATCACACATTGTCCATCAATGTTTGTTTTGTTTAATAAAATTGGTTTATCAAGATTTTGTTGTTCAAAACGTATTAGGATTAACCCTACATGGGTTAATCCGGCACTGAATTAAACTTGTATTTTATTTTGGTGAAACCTGTTAACGTTCTGTTGACTTACAGTCTTGGGTGAGACTGCATATTTCGCCACTAGGTTTTTCTACTTTGCTGAATGCTCGTTTCTGTCATTTAATGGATCCATGACATTTAGTCAGTCTTGAAATTTGCATATTGAAGGTAATTAAAATTAATATAATGTTGCAATAAAATATATATTTCTGTTCCACCACTAAGGGTTAGGGTTTTAAGATTCCTGCTAAGTTAAAAAATGCACACGTGGTAACTTCAAATTGGTTGTGGTGCTGTGCGGAACGTTGGCAAAAAGCAGTCGAAAAGTTGTTTCCGTTGCTAGAAGTTATAGACGAAAGCGCCAATAACAATGGAAAAAGTAAAATTTCATCAGCTATAAAACCCCAACAAGTGGACGAAAAGGGTGACCTCAGTAAAACCAATAAACCAATAAACCAATAAATAAGCTGCAATTGCTATGTCTTCGTAAACGTATTTTTTTGGATCACTTCTTTCCGTCCAGTTCTAAAAATAAATAAACGAATTAGTAAAATGCTCTTTTTATACATTTATATGAGTTTTATATGCAAAAATACACTTTGTATTTACAGAAACGCACCGTATCGGTCATAAAACTGCACTCATATGTCACAACTGCATTTTTCCATTCAGAAATTCATTTTTCCATGCAAGAAATGTATTCTAAATTTTAAAAATCACTGCACAGCTGCTTTTTTCTTGCAAGGTAGTCAGTTCCTTAAAGTGGCACCAGTCGTCATTTCTTGGTGGAAATTGGAACTGCATTCTGTCCTAAAATAGTTTTCATGAAAACTCAGTTTAATACAAATTAAATGGTTTGCCATTCAGGTATTCCATAGAGATTCTGTACAATCGTGGTCACCTGTTCCAATGTAAACACAAGTTAAGCGGTATTGGGTCTGGTCAGTACTTGGATAGATAACCATAAGCAGGAAGTTTGCAATTGCAATATCTTGAATTTCTTCTTTTTCGGTAGCAAACTCAGAAGAGTCTTCAGAAATACTTGGCACTAAAAAATATTTTGAGTTTTCACAAGAAAAATAATAACTTCACTGCATGGCAAGGTACAATTATTGCAGTGCTGTAAATACTGCTTGTACAAGGATGCACTGCAATTACAAAATCAATGAATACTGAATACAGCAATACTCAGCAGTTACAAATCTTGAAGATTGTTTGATAAAAGATGAAATAAAATTTATTTTTGGTTAATTTCATCTCATACGCATTTCGTTACAACTCGTGGTGTAACCAGGAGTCCAGTCCAGTATATTTAGATCTTTGGTGGAACGTAAAGACCATGCTGAGAATCTCAGTTGTTCCTAGTCCTTGTGTGATAACGGTATTCGTCTATGGCAGAAAAATCAAAATCAACATCAACTGGGCCACAACATTGAACTATTTCATCCCACTGTGTTAATGTTATGGTTTAGTTTGTTTCTTTAGACATTGCGGCCCTAAAGTGCGTGGTTAGAAATGGTGATTTTCCTCACTGTGTCGGTTGATTGTTGTTATTTCCGTTGCATCTGATTGTAGTAGTTCTACGTCAAATTTAATTGTTTCTTTTTTTATGCTACCAAAATGAAGGGAGGTGATTTATAGGCAAGTGCCGAAGGCCCGTGCCATAAAATTAATGGAAAAAGTCCGGTTTCAGAACCAGAGAACCACGTGGAGACTGGTAACAGAGGTGATGTCCCGTTTCGCCAAATTGTAATCCGGATTATAGGATTAACGGGACAAAAATCGAATGATCATTTTTTCGATTTTTTTCATATTTTAACTGTTTTTATTCATTACTTCACGGTGTTTACACATTCAAACACTTTTAACATGTTTTTACACAAATTGAAGCATTTTTTAAAGCCATTTTCGTACTTTTTTCGGTGTGAAATTGTAAAATGGGAAGAAAAAAAAAACAATAAAGGAACGTGAAAATCGAAAATTTTTACATTTCCACATCGAAAAAAGGGTTGAAATGGTTAAAAGTTGGTTGAATTTGTGTAAAAACATGTTAAAAATGGTTGAATGAGTAAAACTGTGAAGAAATGAGTAAAAACGATGAGAATGTGTAAAAATCGAAATAAGTTGAAAATCTATAACCCAGCTAAGCTTGTAAATCCGATCCGCACGATCCGCAAATCCGCGGATCGGTGCGGATCGGGTCGGATACGGATCCAGCGAAT
>JAQIXU010000926.1:0-22884 GCA_034701245.1 Strigamia transsilvanica | reverse complement strand
AGAGTGTATAAACCACGGAGTTGCATATGGACTCCTTTATTCGGCTGTATTAATTTATACCGAGTAGGGACGCGACAGACATCATTTATAGCAGACGACAGTAGCATGCGTATATGGCACTTTAATTAAATGGCCAGGGCCATCAGAGGGCCAAAGGTCAGGACAGTGACCCATCTCTAGGTCAAGCTGATTGGATGGGGAGTTGATCCTAATCCTTTTTGGCCAGCCCCTTCCCTAAACAGAAACTGGATGCCAAACTGGATTAGTGGAGCACTTCCACCCCAATCCTTGCCAGATAGAAGACTCTGAAGAAGCTGGTCCAGACAGGATCCATGAGAGGGACGAATTGACAAAATCAGACATAAAGGAAGAACCAGATGTGGATGCTTCCAATGGAATGACATCAATCACTTACTTTGTTTTCGAAAAGTTAATCTAAATGGGGAGTGGTTGCCAGTGGTTGACAACCAATTTCTTTGAGAAAGTACTTGAGTTCAAGGTAATAGTCTGAAGAAAACAATTGAAATAATTGATAGGTTTATTGTGTTTGTTGAGAAATTTTAAAAAGTGAAGGCAAAGTGCAGAATTTACACTTTTTAATGCTTTTCATTATTCTTAGCCAAGCTTCATTTCTATTATTGTAATATATGTTGTTGTTTGAAACAATACATCAAGTTTGTCTAAATTCCATAGGCTTTTCGACATTTTGTTGGTTGTTATTTATGAGAAAAAATGAGTTTGTTATCAGAGTTTAATCGTTTCGTGCCTAAATGAGCATGTCTTTGACTTTTGACCAAGAACCATTGTTGGGAAGTGGTTCAATTCCAAGTAGAGTGGCCAACAGGTTATAAGGGTCCACTATGTCGATGGGTGGTGTGAGCAAATTCTTCTTAAAATCTGCAAAGGAAAATTATTTCAACATTACTTTAATGGTTCTTTTGCCTAAAATAATTTCTTTTGGTCTCCGAATAAATTTTTTGGGCCAAAAAATAAAATTTTAAAATTATTTAAGTTTTATTATGACCCACCAGGGTAGTGGCCACCATGGCCACTTCCTACAAAGCAGTCTTGTGCTTTAAGTAGAAATCTCTTCAATGTTGTACTTGTATAACACGAAAACTCACATCACAGATCATGTTCCAAAAACAAACTACACATTGCCTCTGGTGGCAATGATTAAAAAGCGTTACATCCAAAATGAACAAATAGACCAGCCTTTCCCAACCTTTTTTGTGTCATGCCCCACCTAAGCCTTTCTAAAATTCTTACGTCAACTCACCCGGGCCCCTAGCGAAAAAAACAGCTCTCATGTCGGGATCTTCCGCAGTGTCGTAACCATGGAACCCATACCACTGCCAGTCATATTTATCCCGAGGAACTTGTTTATCGTCATTTTTTAGCTTTGAAAATAAAAATTAACAACATATTAAACTTATTTCCTTGTTTACTTACTCCGGAAAGATAATATCCTTTGTGTGCTTGGACAAATATCGGAGGAACACGTTCGCTTCTCTTCAGATGAAATCTCTCGGGTAGTTCATCGCGTGTGTAAACACTGAGTCCTTCAATTCTTTTTAGTTTTTTATACACCTAATTACAATAAAATTATTTGATCAAATTTTTAAAACATAAGTAAATATTTGCCTCTTGTTCTTGGCCCAATGCCGGATAGATTCCAACGTGGGATCCTCTGTCCAGCACATAGTCAACTTCATCATGGGTGATTATGTTGTCCAACTCTATTGTCACCACATTAAAGTGGTCTGTTTCAGTCATGCCATGATCAGAAACAATAACAATATTCAACTATAAAAAAATTTAAAACAAAAACATTAGAAAGTATAATCTTTTTGTGTTCATGTATATATTACAGTGTCATCAAGACCCTTGGTTGTTACACTGTCCAACATTTTGCCAATGACTCCATCCAACAGTATCAGAAATGAATCCCTCAGTATGTCTGGTCCCATGGAATGGCCAATTATATCAGTATATTCACAATAAACCTAGAAAATAATTAATTTGGATATAGCCTCACTGCAACACTGTGTGTTACCGTGCTCTGAGCCGGGTCTGAGTCTAGACAGACAAACTTCTACAAGGTCCCCTAATATCCAACATAATCACCTGACTCTTGCAGGCTTTGCTGTGTAACGCCTCGACATTTCACTGCTTGCTCCGCCCGGCATGCACAGTACACCCATACCTCGCTTTACGGCCTTTAGATACGTTCCGGAAAAGTTGGCTGTAAAGCAAAATGCCGTATAACGAATCATTTAGCGGTGCGGCCATGGCAATAGGTCTACGCAGGGAATTTCCCCAACTTTTGGCCGTATAGCAAAACTTAGCCATAATTCCCTAAGCTGTTATAGCAAAATGCTGTATAAAGAGTGGCCGTATAGCGAGGTATAGGCGTATATTGTTTGGTCTAACGTTAATATACTTGAGCGTATTTAATTTCATTGGTGGCAAACAACTTCAAAGCCCGTTCCAAGTTCTGATGGAATGTCCTAAGGTAATGTTTTCTTTCATATTGAGTAAATATTGCCGGTCTTATGCCCTTTATGGGAACATGGCCACCAGGCCACAACAAGGAGGCTGTGGGTATATTCTGACGAGTTGCTGTGACCCATAGAGGTTCCGCTTCCTCCCACCAGAAAGGCAAATCGGTGCCCTCATACGGCATCATTTTGAAAAAAGCATTTGTCGCTTTGTCGTACATGTAATTCAGTGGGATGCCATGAGATTCACCATAAAGTCCTATGAAATCAATCAAGTTACATTAGCTAGTGATATGGTTGGTTGGTTTAGATAAGAATTTGGTTGTGGTTATGAGTCTTACCTGTTGTGATTGCATAGTATCCAGGATATGATTCAGATGGGTACAAAGGATCCATGTATTCGGCTTGGATTCCATCCTTAACAAACCTTTTGAATCCCCCATCTGGTTGAGTGGAGTTGATGTAATCCCAACGAAAACCATCCAAAAGTATGAGCAACAACTTGTGGTGTTTTTCAGCATTTCTGACAGCAAGACTTGAAGAAAGCCAAACACTTAGGCACAACACAGAGAAATAAATGCAATTCATTACATCTAAAGCTCAACTTTTAGACTAAATGACTGACATAATTATCAAATATCTGTTTCAATACTTCAAAATTGATAAGATAACAAATAATGAGTATTAAAACACATATCTCAATGACCACTTTCTTTAGGATAATAATAATAATAGAGATTTCAATGACATTAATGGCACTTTAAACTACAAACAATAAATCAAAACCAAAGGCCGTTCGATTAAACGATCATCTTCAGTGGTCAAACGAAAATTGCTTTATTACAACTATTACAATCAATCATGTATTCAGCATGGGTTTTACATGGTCCCATGTTCCATTATTTGGTAATGGTGCAATATCAAGTAAATGAGCCAAGAGGTTATAAACATCGACATTGTTGATTGCAGGAACTACAATTCCTTTTTTAAAAGCTGCAATCACAAAATTAAAACCAATCAATTCTTAGTCACATTTTCCTTTGATTTTCTGCCTACCAGGTCCTGAAGCAATAAAGATGCCCCACATATCTGGAAATCCGATCGGGTTATAGCCGTGGTACCCTAAAACCTTAAAACTCACCGGCCCAGCTCCAATTTGTTTCTTCTGATCTTTTAACTAGATAATGTAATGTAATATGTAAATGATAGCTGAGGGAGTTTGTTGTAATTTACTGGTAATATGTAGTATCCCTTTAGGGTTTCAATAAAAATTGGTGGAACCCTATTGCTGCGTCTCAAGTGATAGATTTCTGGTATGTCATTTCTCTTGTAGACTTTAATTCCAGTGATATTTTTTAGTTGATTGTAAACCTGGAAATATGTGAAAATCAAGATCCAATAAGTTGTCATGTTGTTTTCATATTACTTTATCCTCCTTATCAGGTTTGGCAAAGATTCCCATATTGGATCCATGATTTAAGACAAGATCTACATCAGCTAAGTCAAAAACATTGTCCAGTCTCACAGTTTTGACTGAAAAAGGGTCAGTACTTGTCATGCCATGATCTGAGACAAGAATAATATTCAACTGCAAAAAGAATAAACAAACTGCAAAGTACAATCATAGCGTAATCAGTCTGCAGCTTACACTTTGATCTAGTTTCTTCGCTTTGACATAATTTAACATATCTAGAATAATATCATCTATGAACATTGGAATCAAGACATTCTTCATTGCAAAAGGGCCTAGAGAATGTGCCATAAAATCAGTCCAGTCACTGAAAACCTATCGAAAGACAACGGTGAGCTACAACAATCAAATTTAACTGTTGAGGACATTTGAACCTGGCAAAACTGTATCTTGTCCGAAGAGAGCAAATCGACAGCTTTCCGCAAACTAGACTTTAAGTTGTAAGGCGACAACTTTAATTTGTAAGGACTTGCAAACTGTGGACGGATTTGTCGAATAGGTATGTCGGCCGACGGCCATTCCAAACTTGCCGTTGGAATGTTATTCTTTTCAGCTGTTACCCAAATAGGTTCAGCTTTGTCGAACCAAGAGGACTTTTCCGAATCCTCACCGTCACCCATGTTAAACATAATGGCTGCATCAGGATCATACATGTAGTTGGACACAACTCCATGGCTCTCCGCATACAACCCTGTCAACACACAAATGCCGCTTTAAGTGAAATTAACAAGTTTGGACATTCCGGGTAGAAACCTGCCGGTAAAAGCGGGCTTTACAGGCATACAGCTTAAAGCAGGATAACACAAGAGTATACTTCCAGGATCTCGGTTGAAATGAGATCAGAAGGTTCCGAGACGAGATCTCGTATGAGACCGAGAAAAACACGAGGTAATGATTAATAGGGACGGACGGGGTCATTCATATTGCGGCGCTAGAGGTTGCAAGACGAACTACTGCAAAAGCATTTGCCAAGAGTGAAAGTTAGAGGTTCGAAGGCGATCAGATACCTCCCTAGGACAATAAACATAAACGATCGTCGAAATCAATTTATTTTCTGTTACCTGTAGCAAGTGCAAAGTAGTTGGGATATGACTCAGAAGGATAAATGGGCACCATGTGTTCAGCTTTGACGCCATTCTGGATCAACTTTTTAAATCCTCCGCTATCCGGTAGGTCATCAACATAATCCCAGCGAAAAGCATCCAATAAAATAAGTAAAACTTTATCTTTCTTCGATGGAACAGCAGCACAGACCACAATCAAATAATAAACAGCAACACCAACCAACATTGAATTCAGCAGCATCATTATCTAAAATATAGAATTAAAATTAAAAATTGAACACCCGTACATCAAGTGTTTCATTAAGACTAAACAAATGCAGCAAAAACTAATTAGGTTTTACCTTTTAATGAACCAGAAAACACTATTAATATTTCATTTCTTAATAAACATAATAGCTGCCTCAAAAACACAAATTTCAGGATTAAATTTACCTCAAAAACACAAATTTCAGAATAAAATTTACCTCAAAAACACATTTCAGGATAAAATTTACCTCAAAAACACATTTCAGGATAAAATTTACCTCAAAATCACCAATATTTAAGCAACAAAAGCAGCCATGCTTACCACAACAGGGGGATAATGAAGAATAAATGAAATCCCCAATGATATTAACCCCCAAGGTGCACATTTCAGTGTTTCCAAGCAACAAGTCATTCTTCCTCCACGCAAACACCTGAAGAATACATTTTAATTGTTCCAAATTTCCTCTATGACAACTCCACATTTTATCCTCAATAGCTGTCATTTTTAGTCAAAACAGCACCGGGTAGGACCAAATGCGCGCAAATCAATTGCGTGCATTTTTAAAATGTAATAAAAGTAATAAATCCATTTAAAATACAATTTAAATTAAACATTAGCACACAAACAGCCCCAATGGGCGGCCATTAGCAGCAAGGTGCCTCCATCTGGCGACCGCAGCACCAACTAACCAAAATCCATACACGCGAGAGAGAGAGAGAGAGAGAGAGATGAGCATCAGTCGAGTGGAGATGCGTCAATTTGTCAGCTGTTAACGATGTCACGGATATTCGAGCGATTTCGAGCCGAGTAGCGCACGACGACATGTCGGGCAGGTGACGCTCGAAAAATGGCGCAAAACCCACTTGTTAATCTGCTCGAAATGAATCTGTCGACATTTTTGCTGCTCGTCGCTTGGCTGAGTGCGAACGGGGGGAGCCCTGTTGCCGCCCAACACCAAAACCAAAACCCCGACCAGACCGACGATGATGGAGACCCGTTTCAATTCGACGACGATAGCACAGACAGTAAGTCGATTACGTCGATTACGTCATTTCACCCCTAATTCATTAACCACGCACTCGGAATCGTTTAGTTTGCGCCTCACACCGCCGTTTACCCAATGCGCATTTCCAATTCCACTCGCATCGCGGACATCGCACCCAAGGGCCCCCTGGTCACAAATTAGCAGTGGGGCCCCCAAAATATTTGCAAAAAAAAAATATATATTTTTTTAGTGTTGAAAAATATATTTTCTTGGAAATTTCAAAGTGCGGGGCCCCTATGAGCCCGGGGCCCCGGTTGGGGCCCGAAGAACATACTATGGATTTGGTTTCTCACCTTTTGGTTTCCAATATGTTTTGGGTTTCAAATTGGCAGCACATTCGCAGCTGCATTGATAATCGTTGATGGTGATTAATTTTAATTTGGTTTTGGTCGTTCTAGGTGTGGACAGCACATTGGGGTTGTTCATAGGTGATGTATGCGAGGACAAGTGCAGTGACGAGTTGGTCCATTCCTTCTGCAACAAAGCAAGCAACACTTGTCAGTGTGACAGTGCCCATCCAATCGCCCTCAATAAACACAACTGCCTTCCACGTAAGCAATCGGCAATAAAGGCCGCAAGTACGCAGTACCGTCTACAGCAGTGGTCGGCAACAGGTGTAATTTCTCGCATTAATTTTAAGAATACCTACCTATTGTGTTTTATATAATTACTTAAATGAGTCAAAATAAAAATTTAAAAGTCTTCTGAGTTTTTTTTTCTGGACCTCGATAAAAATTTTCAATAGTATCCGGACCCCACTTAAAATTACTTGCCGGCCCCTGGTCTACAGGCTGTAGCATTGAGGCTGCCCGCCTCACGGCACTGCGGTACCGAGGCGGAGTACGATATGTAACATGTCACAAGTTAAGCGCGTCTTGTTTGCCCGGTAAACAAATTAGCGCCTTTAAGTCATACTCTCAATGGAAAGAGGCAACAATTTTTATGACCGCGATTGTACATATGATAAAAAGTTTATCATCATGTCGTTTAAGTTGGTTTGCGTCATCATGAGGAGATTGATACAAGTTCTGTGGAGAAGGTAATTTGATCTTGCAAAGCCTATTTGCTTGGCTTCATCAACCACTAAGGCTGAAATGCATTCAACAGTAAGTGGAACTAATTCAAGACTAATCTCCAAATTGGCTGCAATCCAATATGAGACACATTCCAGAGGATCAACACCGATTACTATGCACCGAATGATGTTCTCTTGTTAATTTACAACAATTAAATTAAACCAACCAACCAACCAATCAATCAATTGTTGTCTCGTTCTGGGCAGTAAAAGCAATTCACAATTGTTTGTTTCCATTTGCAGCTCTGTCTCTTGGGGATCTTTGCAACCATGTTGAATCATGCAGCTACAGCGAACCCAATGCAATATGTGCTGAAGTGTCTAAATACTACTACAAGTGTGCATGCAAGGCTCACTACCAGCTGACAGCTACTCCAGATGGAAGTAAATGCACTTCCGGTAAGAATTATCCACATTTTTCACAGAAAAAACTTTATAACAGCAGTCAAGGACAACAAACGAAGAAATACCAAAAATTATACCATCCTTTGAGTCTTTTCCTTCCTTTCTTCCTTCCTCTGTTGTTTTGTTTGAGCTTCTGCCTAATTACATAACTACTTCTCCAGTTTCCAAGAACATTCAACCTAATCACTAACCCCTTGGTTGCTTGAGTAGACGTTAGCGACAATTCGTGCCGTCCAGGCATCGGCTTAAGCACAACCAAGCGCTATTATATCTTGCCATTTAAACGCTAATTTCAACTTAAAAAGCTTAATGGTAGATCAAAACTGCCTCTTCAAGGGAATTAGGCTTCGCTCGATACAGCCAACATTTTCACCCAATATTTCTTCGTTAAAACAACATTTTCTGAAAAATAACTTTCCGGGGCTAAGTCAGGGCTTTGGATATTGAAACTTCATTTTCTTGGACCCTTACAAATACATTCTTCCAATGACCACATCCTCCATCTATTAATAAGAAATTTTTGTCGGTCTTTGAAAGGCTCCTCCAAAGACAGTTGTCTTCTTTTGTTTGTTTGTTTGTTTGTTTAAAATTCAGTTGAAAAAGAAGATTCATCACTACCAACAGAACTGCCAACAGCTTTAGGGATAGGAGTTGGGTTGAGTTTGTTTGCAGCTCTCTTGTGCCTGGTGTTAAGATTATTCAGCAAGTAAGAAACTAATCACCAATTCAATGCAATTCCATCATCAACAATTCAACGTGTCATTTTCAGCGCAAGATTCGGCGAACCCCGTGGTCACTATGCTTACGCTGGCCCTCCAACAATATCCTTGACAAATGCATCTAGTTTTACTGGACCCAGAAGGTCTAGTGGACCAGGCTCAAATCCGACTTCCAGACGCCAAAGTTATTCCATGTTAACACCTAATAAACCAGGTAAGTGATATGTCCGTCGTTCGCATAACCGGTATTATTATTATTATTATTATTATTATTATTATCACAAAGAAAGTGCGCATTGAGATAGATGTTTTCTGCAGGACTACTCCGTTAAAACACTGACCTTTGCTTTTGTAGGATCCCGTCGTCCAAGCGCGGGTTCAATATGTAGTCAGTCATCCGAGCTTAACTTGTCAAACACACGGTCACACGAACAATTGCGCCCCACTCTGAGTGCACCACCATCATCAATGATGCCAACCCCATTTCCAATGGTATCTTCAATCCGGTCGCCAAACAGACGAATTCCTGTTTTCACCAACGTTGTTGTCGAAGAGAATGACACGATAGAAGACAGCCCTGAAATTCAAGTGATTCCATCAGAACCAAGTCGATATATCAACACATAAAAACAGCACAACAAACTTGCAAAATTCCAATATGCATTTGAAAAACAAAGCCAAACTGCAATATCCAATCTTCCATAAAATGCTAAACTTCTAAGCACTTTCGTTAAATGTATTAATCACAAAAACAATCATTTTTCATTCAGAGTTTCTGAAAATAGTCACATGACCTAACCACCACAAAACTTATTTGCAGGGCCGGATTTAGGTATTGCAAAAAGTTACATTTTAAAAAATCGAATAAATACACTTATTATTATCTCTTTATGTATACTAAATATAAAAAAAATTATATTTCCGATTTAAATACATTCATTCACATCAAAATCATTATAACATTTTTGTCTCCTACTTTTGATGGTGGAAAATTGGTCGATTATATCGTTGAAGCAAAGAGTTCGCAGCTTATCGTGTTCCATACTCAGAAAACTTAAGTCGGATTTTTTTTCTGGGGCCCCTAACCAACTGCTTATTCTGCTTATCCGTAAATCCGGCCCTGCTTATTCGAAATGCCCACATAGATCGAGCTTGGCCACCTCCATTTTGTTTTGCCAAAATTGCGAAAACTACCTTTTACGTCACTTGTCTTTTTTTCAACTGATATCACGTGACAAATCCAAAAGCGCAAAATTTTATTACCGTTTTGCATCTAAAGACAGAATCTCACATTCCTCAGTTGGTCATGTGCTGCAATCTATTGCCCGTCTTCTTCCACACATGGAACTCAGGAAAAACAAGCAAACTGCTTGGCTTGACCCAGCAGACTTCTATTCAATCTTAACCTACACCTTTGTCATGATGTCACAGATTTATATAATATTCACCTACTTGCTCTATAAAAAAATGTGGTTATTGAAAAATTCATCAAATCAAGTGTTCCACACAGTTGGTCTTGTATACTTTAAGAGTGGCCATTTTCACCAGTCCAATATTAATGAATGCCTTAAAGAGAAAGTGCAGTTGTGGACCGAGCTAAGAAAAACAGCAAAACCAGTTGCATCTTGGTCCCAATTGTTGATTTTACCCCAAAAACTATGAAAAGAGAAAGAATTAAAACCCTTTGAAATGAATATTTACATAGATAGCTGTCATTAGTCATGTCAACATTTATTTACTTAACTTGTGTTTCAATGATAGATGGTGCTTGAATTCAGTGTTGAAAATTGTCAATGCATTTTCCAATCCCAACAATGATTGGTTGGTTCAAATGTTGGGATTTATATCTAGTCATTAATGGACCAATGGGAATACAGGAAGTCTTTCAAGAGTGATCAACAAAGTACAAATGGCAAATGCTAGCCTTAATTTTAACATTTTACACATGTATCAACATTGTAATGTATATTTTCAGGTGTCAATATACTTGTGCACGTTTGTCTAGCTATTGACAATTTGTAAAACTACAATAAATTTAGTAACAACTTAAAATTCAATTCAAACACTGGACCATATTTTTATTGACAAATAAACAGAAATTCAGCACTTAATAGTCACAAATAGAATTCAAATGACATCAAATGAATACTTCATTTAGAGGATTGAAACGCAAACTTTTATTATCAACAAAGTGACATGAAATCGATGGCAGTGAAATGGAGATGGATTAGATGGAGTAAACACTGGATCAATATATCATTCACAACCAACAAATCCCAACGCCATTATTTACAAATTGGTTAGAAAATGCAGATATGTTCGTTGAATGCATCTCAGCACATCGAGATTGGTTTACGTTGGAGCTGGGAGTTCGACGACACAGTCGGTTGCCGGGTACGGTGGAATATTCAACTCGTACTTTGCCGCTAGGTTTGGAGGGACGAATCTTCCACCCAGGTAATGGAACTTGCCCTTGAAGAGTTTTGCGCTTCGTTTAGGAGCGGTCAGCGAAATGAGTAAGTCGGGTTGTAAACCTTCCGGATCGCCGTCTTCGACGTCCCAACCTGAATGAAAGAAAGCTTCCTTGTACACATTGCTAGGTCAATTTAAAGAGTTACATTGTATTAACAGCATTTTAGTTAGATCGAGCCGCCATTGTTGTTGAGATCTACCGACAGGTGGCAGTACAGTCTTTTTTGGGCACGTGACCAATCAAATCTGCAGTTGATCACACACACATTTTAATGTGTTTTGTTTATATGTCAACACAAACAGTTAAACAATAATTTTAAAATTTTTTCATGAAATTCTTTCATTTGTTCTACTACTTATGAATTCAATCTCGATTATTTTTATCAGACTGTTTCTTTCGACAAATAACAAATTGGTTAAAGTTCAACACGAACATGAAACAGTCAAAAAGTATAATCGTTTTCATACATTTTTGAAATTTTTTTTTTTTGGCTTGGAATGAAAAATGACCCCAGGTTAAGTGTTTGGCCAAACATTCCAAATGTTGCTACATTTTGGATGCACAATTCAAAGCCTTTCCACAATTACAGTTCGCGTTAGATATCTTGATACTAAATTCAAACTGCACATTCCATTCGGTGCACATGATTCCCTAAAACCGCTAAAACAACAATTTGAATCCGCTATCAAGATAAATATTTTTCTGCTCATTTAATCCTTTCAAACAACTTTCTAAGGCTCAGGAGGCTCATCTCCTTTAATGCAATAGCGGATCTTTCACAACGACACCGTTAACCACTCTTCAATTAGTTCCTCAAGTGGGTACATTTTTATGAACCCATAAAATGTGATAAAAAGTATACGCTCTCACACATGCTTTGACTCAGCAACATCAAGACGGCCAGGGCCGTTTTAAGACCTTCGTGGGCCCGTTTATCTTATTTTGGATTTTTCATTCAATTTTTTCAAGTGAAATATTGTATGCCCTAAAAGGTTCATAGGCCCTAGTCAACTTGATGAATAAAACGGTCCTGAAAACAACAAGAGTGGAATTTACCTGATGGGATATCTATGCTGGCCACCGGTATTTCAGCGCGCTTTATCTTATCGAGAACTTCGACAAATTCCGGACGGACAGGAGGTTTAAAACTAAATCCAAAGATGGCATCCACTACCAAATTGAAAGACTCTCTGATCAAAGGGGCATCGGGAAGAAACGATAAGAAAGGAATATCCATTTGTTGGCATTGAGTGGTCAAATTGACAAACAACTGCTTCGGAGATTGTTTTGGATAAAAGACAGACGGATTGTAACCCTACAAGAAAATGTGAACTTTATCCTCCTCCCCGTCTGGCTTCGAAAGAACTGCTCAACTTACAAACATTTTAAGATGGCGTGCGCATACTAATCCGTCCCCGCCGTTGTTGCCGGGTCCACAGCAGACGAGAACGGTCGATCCTTTAGTCATTCGTGCGAGCGGATAACAACGGGTGATAGCTGTAGCACAACTCAGTCCAGCCAGTTCCATCAGCTGGTCCACGCTGAATGCATACTCGGTGAAAAGCTCTTGGTCAATTTTCATGGCTTCCTCTTGACTGAAATGGCCAATCACACGACAGGGTAAAGCATGTACTTCAACACAAAGTGAAAACGAGCCTTTGAACAAACAAGTACACCCAACCCTCGCTTTACGGCCTAGATACGTTCCGGAAAAGATGGCTGCAAAGCGAAATACCGTATAACGAATCAGGGGCCGTTCCCCCTGATTCGTTAAGGAATCAAAATTTAGCCATAATGACACAAGGCTGTTATAGCGAAATGCCGTATAAAGAGCGGCCGTATAGTGAGGGTTGGGTGTATACCGTATTCCTTCGATTAATAACTACCCTCGAATAATAGCTGCGGCTGAAATTCGAGTGACTACAAAAAAATATCATTTTGGTATAAGCCCTTAGCTGTTTAGAGACAATTTGCAGGTCTATATAAGTTAAGCGCTGTTTAGTAGTGTTTTCTTTTTTTACTTCGCTATTGTTGTTGAAGTCTGCCGACAGGTGGCTTTACAGTATTTTTTTATTATAGAAAACTTGATTGTAATTTTCTTCCACTATCAAATCAATATTGTTTTCATCCATTGTCACTGAAAGGTGTGGGGCCCATACGACTGTGCATTGAACTATGGTAATTTAAATGTGTGCATTGCAGATTGAAATGGACTACAGCTCTGCTTTAAACTTCTAGCAAGTTTGGTGTTAATTTATGTTATGAAAGAAACCCTGTAAACATAATAAATAAAAAAAGCTGTAAAACCTCAACTTCAACACACAACATTAGAAAAATTTGAATTCTTCATTAAAATCTGTTTTCTTTTGTTTTCCAGCTGTGTGGTAGCTTATTTACATTGTGCTGTGTGACTTGTTTTCCTATTCTTAGAACATGCTTAGTTTGTTTGTTAAAATTCCTTCTTCTCATTAAACTTTCAATCAAAATAAACTCAATCTCAACCGCAAGAAAACCCAGGCAAGTAATCTGTCAGCAACATATTTGAAATTAAATTGCAGTTAATTCCACTGAGCCTGCACATAATCCCCACAATATCAAAACGTCCAAATTAAAACGCTCCAATTAATTTACAAGTCAATCAATTGCTGCACACCACAGGAGTTCCCATTAAACAGCTCAATCTATTACTTTTGTCACTTGTCATCTCCTACCGAAGACGTAACGAACAACAAACAGGTGATCAAGATCCCTGGGAGATCAAAATATTGGAGTATCGATAACAACTTCTTCCTGCGTGGCGTCTGCAATTGAATCGAAGATCGATTTCTCACAGATCTCCGAAGCGAAGCAGTCTTTTTTTAACCCCTTTGCGTCACATCTCCATGTTAACCCAATGGGAGTCAATCGATACTAAAAGTATCCGCAAAACATTCTAACTCTTCGCATCTATCAATGTAGTTTACGACCTAGATACGTTCCGGAAAAATTGGCCGTAAAGCAAAATGCCGTATAACGAATCATTTAGCGGTGCAGCCATGACAATAGGCCTACCCAGGAAATTTTCCCAACTTGGCCATATAGCAAAATTTAGCTTTAATTCCTTCAAGCCATTATAGCGAAATGCCGTATAAAGAGTGGCCATATAATCTTTTATATTTTCTATTTATTCAACTTGGCATGGTCGTGACCCCAACGGCTCAATGTAAGAACATTCCTTGGCTTCTCCTTTTTTCTCCTTCTTCCGCGGCTTTATCCATACTTCGGTATGCATTAGCATATTTTTTTCGTGGACCGCTCTATGACTTTCCATTCTTCCTTGGAAATTTTTCTGAATAACTTGCAGACATTGTATTTCCACAATAGTAACAAGCGTGCTTCTTTAACGTCTTTGAAAACATAATAAATTTCCTTGTGTTTCAGTATTTTTAAGCTTCCAAGGACAGAATGTCTTTGTCTATCAATCATTGAGGGCAGACAGCACATGCTGACAACAAATGATTATTCATATCCATAATTCAGATCTAATCTCACGTGTGTAAATTACTAACTAAAGAGAATAACGTATAAGAAAACCTTTATCTGGACAAACTCCGAATTAACCATTAGACACAGTAGACACCGGCCTACGGGCCCCACGACAACGGATCAAAATAATATTGATTTGATATTGAAAGAAAATTACAATCAACCTTTCGGCGAGCATATCGCGCTATACCGTCCCATTGATGGAACAAATACCAAAGGCCTTTCGCATTCATAATTTCTATTCCAAGTAGCATACCTGATGTAAGTCATAGAATCATACTCAAAGCTCGGCTCACTTTTCGGTGTGTCAGCACCTGAGCTTTTTGTTTTCCTTTTGAAAGAGAAGCCACGACCCTTCTTCTCTCCCTTTTCGCTCATTTTCAAATGATTCAATCAATAAAAGATCCATTCAAAAGCTTCTGCACAAATCTCACAACAGCAGCCCATGGTAGTCTGAAACAAAACAAAAACAATTATGTCTATAGAGTAATCAAACAAGTTTCAACTTTCAATTGTGCAACTGCCAAATTGATGATTCCAAAGGTCAAGCGCTTGACTTTTAATTAAAATTGCTTAACCGACTAGTGAAATTTCAATTTTAACAACTGCAATTGGAACTGATATACTCTGAACAAGTGCAATCAAGCAACTCCAAGTATCTGCCCCATATTTAATCCAATTTGATGCTTCATCTGGTTTTTTAGTTGCAACATCTGTTGACTAAGATTATCTTATTACACAGAAATGATGAATTTTACTGCAGTTTCCTTTTCCCTATGATTAGATAAAGTGCTTGGTCAATCTAATGCAATTCTCTCTACATGCTGCACTGACCTCCAAACAGATTGCAGTTTGTGCTCCTTCATACTTCATGGATATTAAATATTGACCCACCTTTCAATCATCAATTCCACAAACACTCCAGTATCATTAAGTGCAAGACATTGCTGCCTAAGCAGTATTAAGATCATACAGTAGAACGCTAGTTTACCGAACAACCCGTTATCCGAACAGCAGTGATCGTGCTTTGGGTATACACCCCAACCCTAGCTTTACGGTCTAGATACGTTCCGGAAAAGTTGGCTGTAAAGCAAAAAGTGGTACAACGAATCAAGGGAACGTACACAGGGGATTTTACCGACTTTTTGGCCGTATAACAAACATTGTGGGCCGTAAATCGAAAAAGTGCCATACTGCCCTAAGGCCGTTATAGCGAAATGCCGTATAAAGAGCGGCCGCATAGCAAGGGTTGGGTGTATACCCAACACCGGATTTTGGGCACACTCAGCACTGCTTAAGCGCCTTAAACCAAAGAACCCTTGATGACTTTTAAGCCATACTCTCATGGAAAGAAGCGACAATTTTTATGACCGCAATTGTACATAAACTTGTAATGTCTGATTATGCAAACAAATCGGTTTTATGAACACCCATGCCCCTCAATTAAGTTGGATAAACACTGCACATGTTTATCCATTTTATGCAACATTTTCATCATTTCAATGCTCCAAACTAAAGCAATTACTAATTATGGCACAAGGGCTGATTGTTTGCAGCAGCAGTGGCCAATGAAAAACATTGAGTGGAGCCATGTTGTTAGTTTTAGTTAAGTATCCTAGCCCAACCCAATTAAGGTTCAAGAACCAAATAAAAATCCCTTCTCCACTCCTGCCAGTCAGCAAGAATGTATTGGAGCCAGGATGTGGAAAAACAGATAAATTAGCAAAATATTGGAAAATCATGGAAGATTGAATGTCGCTCGGCAGTCTCCTGCTCCATCGACTTCCAGCTCGATAGACGCTGCATCCTGAGCGATAAATGCCAACCGATAATGCCATCACTCTTTGTATTTGTGTTCTTGACACTTAGCGTGGTCATGATCCCTTACGTTAACTTCTCACAAAGTTGATGCACGTGGTCGTTGACCAGAACGTCTATCGTCTTATTTCAGTATCTTGATGCTAAATTCAAACTGCGCATCCCGGTAAATTAGGCTTAATACCGATGATAACGACAAGGTGTCCTCGGCACGGTACGCCAAATAGTAAATATTTTAGGCTCTGCGGGCCAAGAGACAAACTCTTGGATATTTATATCGGTAACGTAAGACTACTTACCCAATGCGCAGTTCCAATTTAGCATCAAGACACCGGGGCGCAAACTGTAGTGCAAATGAATTTCAATCAATATCAAATTAGTAAAATCATTTGAGTCATTAAAAGTTTTCTTGACAGCTGACTTAATCCTGTTAGCCAGAATACAGCTTAATGCACACAACTACCAGGGACAAGTTGCAGCCCTGTGCTCTTTCATAGCACTTTGCCTTTCCTAACAGATCAATTATCACAAGGAAATTTCCAACTTTTCACCCAACTTGTCAAATAATACTGCAATGCAGCTTTCTATTCATTCACAAATACCCAACATTTATGTAATGCACATAAAGAAAACTCAATTAGCTCTTTTTTTTCTTTTTTTACATTGCCCAAACTGCTTATTACCATTTTTCCAATAATTCTGCTCATTGCAACCATTTTCTTCATAAATTCATGTGGAAAATATCATTTTCTTTAGTCTTTACAATTAATTAATCGCTTTTGTATTGTTTTTTTTTTTTTTTACATTTTAATTTTAATTTTAAATAAAAGAGAAAAAGTCTGCAATGACGTGTTTGATCTGTTTCTTCTCCAGGAAATATTTTCCAATACATTTATTGATATTTTTATATATATATATATTTCATGACTCCAAACAAACAAACACCTGCACTTTTTTTGACCTTTTTTTTTTGGTATTGTAATTTCTATGTCCAAATGACTGCTTACAAAGACCCAATTCAATGATTTTTTTGTCACCTTCCAAAAAAAAAATAGAAAAAAATAGAAAAAGCTTAAAAGCTGAGCCAACTTATTCAATCTAATGCTTCTGGGTGATGTTCAGTTGCCATAGCAACTGTGCAAAACATCAGCATCCTTAAAAATGTCCTTCACATGTCATGTGACAAATTAATTTCTACTTTAAGATCAAAAATAAAATCAAAAACTTGATTATTCAAATTTACCTCTCAAGATTTTTTTTCCCTCCATGAAAATCAATCTAATTATTTGATTTCTTAAATCAAAACAAAAAATTAAAAATTAAAAAAAATTTAAAAAAATTAAAAATTAAATTTTTTTATTTTTATATTAAACATTTCAGATTGAACCACAAATTGCTTGCAGGAAACCTCAATTCACTTCAATGATAATCAAAAAACATTGAAATGACATTTTTCCTATTGAGAAAACATGTCAGCCTTCACAAAGAGGCACAAAATGCAAACAAACTGTGCACAATTCGCTCAAACTCACTCAAAAATGCACCCAAAATCATCAAATCAAGTTTCAGTTTAAATACAGACTGCGTAATGTAGAAATAGATGGAAAATTTGACTCACCAGATACAGATAGATCCCAGTTGGAGTTGTGCTTGCAGTTTGGTTGTGATGTGGGCTGCATCTGTGGTCTCCGAGCAGTGCAGGTAAACTAACCCCATTTCAAACTCCTGGGGAGGAGGGTAGGAAGTGCGACCAATCAAATTCATTCTTGGCATTCCCCACCCGTAGCTTAACACATTCACACATGTTTTGTATGTTTTTAAGGCACTAATAAAAGTGCATTTTTTGAATTGTGAAATAAAAATTATGAATGCAAAAGTTTGTTGAATTTCGACACAAAATGGCCGCCGAACTTAATAATTAATTAATTAATTAATTAATCAATTTAAGTGTTGTTTACCCTAAATATTTGAAGCTGTCACCTCGTCCCGCTCCCACCATTGAACTCATATTCTTTCGCGCTAAGTTATCGTAGAATCGCCGACCGATGAGTGCAAACTTCTTTAATATCATAAGATTATTCGTTTTGATGTTCGTCCGGTTCACGTCCGATGTGAGAACACGGCCATTTTGATTTTTAGTTCAATGCGGAAAATGACGACAAAAATTCAACTTTGATGCAGGAAAATCACAATTTCTGACGTCATTTCGCCAATTCACACTACCGACAGTTTTCACAACTAGAACGATGTCTTAGGCCTAAATAAAAATATTCGATGGAAATTAATTCCGAAGATCTTGCATACTTTTTATTTCTTTTCGAACAAGCACAAAAAAGCAAGGAATGTGGTATACAACAGTCAAAGAAAACAAAAACACCACTTTTCTACCTAAACATACGAGCGAGTGACATTACAATGGCCAAAATAAAAAAAACTGACGTCATCGACTAAATTCCTTTTCGTTTCGCTTTTTATCTCAAGAAAAAATCGCTTTTAATCGTGTTACAGTTAATAAAACAAATATTTCCTCCACAGTTTTTCTTGCCTACTTTAATACAGTAATGAATTTTACACTAAATCAATTCAAATTAAATGAATTAATAAAAAAAAACACAAGAAAACAAAAAAAAAGAAAAAAAAGTGTTTTCTAAAAACGGTCAAATTACAAATGACAAAAAAACCGGAACACAACCACAAAGAAGAAGTAAAGAGAGATAAAGAGTGGAGGGAAGAATGCTTGGAAAAAGTCCTATTTCTAGCTAGTTTCTCTTTTCAGTGAGTTTGACATTGAACTCCTGCTCTTGGTGGTCCGTCGTCGTCCTCTTCGAACGCGTGTCGGTTTCGTCGCGATTCTTGCTCGGGGTCCATTTCCAGCAGCACAACTTCTTCGGCGTTGTCAGGAACGACGGTTACGGGTCTGGGAGGCAAGAGTGCTTCGAGTTGGTGGATTTGTTCGGGTGGGATGAAGCCGGCTGGTGGGAATCGAACGAGGAATTGAACGATTAGTTTGCCTTTTTCGAATGGGTTTTTGTATTGGGGCATTCCCTCGCTGAGGATCGCGCGCACGTCTCCGTGTTTGATCACCTCGCCTGGAAAAATAAGCCAAAAACAATCAATTTTACGTTTTTAGTTCAATTTTCATTCAATTTATGAAAATTTCGAATGTTTTTCATTCAATTTATCAACATTCGCGATGTTTTTCTTAAAATGTTTACATTTTTCCTGAAATTTTTCAAATTTTAAAATATTTTTCATGAAATTTTGACATTTTTCTTGAAATTTATCTAGAATTACTAATATTTTTCATGAAGTTTATCAAAAATATTAATATTTTTAATTTAATTTATCAAAATTTCGAATGTTTTTCATTGAATTGATCAAAATTTGCAATGTTTTTCATGAAATTTTCACATTTTTCCCGATTTTTAAAACATTTCCCATTAAATCGACGAAAAAAAAAGCACCTGGCAAACACGTAATGAGTAATTCCCTATCATCTAATGTTTTAATCGTTCGCTGGAATCCACAAAGAGCTTCAGTCAAATCTAACTCCAATCTGTAAATGAGATCTCGACCACTTCGTCGAAATACGGGATGCTCTTTCTCGTCTAACACGATGATGATGTCGCCCGGCTCCAGCCCGGGTTCCTGATCACCTTCGCCATTAAACGTAATCTTTTGACCATCCTGCATTCCTGAAACAAAAAAATTAAAAAAATCAATGACAAATCAATGACAAATCAATGAAAAATGTGTGCCTCGCACCTTTATCAACATGGACTTCGAGTATCTTCCTTTCCCTCACGACCTTTCGGCCGCTGCAATGTTTACATCTGTCCTTGGGATTAATTCGTTCGCCCTGGCCGAGACATTCGGGACACATCGACTGGATCTGTTGGACCATTCCGGGCGCCAACTGCTGGATCCTCACTTGCATTCCCGTTCCGCGACAATTCGGGCATTTTTCCGTAGCTCCCTTTTTACCTCCCCTTCCTAAACAAAAATAAGTTACAATTAATCAATTTGAACAATTTTTTTCCAGCCAAAAATAAAAAATTTATCAAATTCTTCGAGATTTATCAATTTTTTTCCATACAAAATCAATAAATTCGTCAAATATTTCGATATTTGTCCATTTTTTCTCGATTTTATTAATTGTTTCCCTCTAAAATCAACGAATTCATCAAATCCTTCGATATTTCCACACAAAATCAACAAATTCGTCAAATATTTCGATATTTGTCTATTTTTTTTCTCGATTTTACCAATTTTTTTCAGTCCAAAATCGAGTTTATGGATTATTTTGTCGATATTTATACATTTTTTAAATCCAAAATCGAGTTTATGGAATATATTGTCGATATTTATCAATTTTTTCGTTCCAAAATAATCGATTTCGTCGAATATCGTCAAATACTTCGACATCCATCGATTTTTTATCCGAAAACAAGCATTTACCCTCGCATTTCTCGCATATGACATTCTTCTGCAATGCTAATTTCCTCAAAGTTCCGTTGTAAAGTTCCTCCAAAGAGACACTTAATTGATGAACCACATCTTTGCCTTTCCGCTCACGTCGTCGGTGACTTCCCCCACCGAAAAACATGTCGAAAATGTCCATGGGAGATGTGAATCCTCCACCGGAACTTGAAAATCCTTCTTTAATCGCATTTTCGCCGCCCTCGTCATAAACACGACGCTTCTCCGGGTTCGACAGCACTTCGTAAGCTTGAGATATTTGTTTAAACTAAAAAAAAATTTAAAAAAAATCAAAAAAACGATTTTTTTCGACATTTTTTCGTCGAACCTTTTCGCCCTCGTTTGGATTTTTATCCGGGTGATACTTAAGTGCTAATTTCCTATAAGCCTTTTTCAATTCGTCGGGTGTGCAGCCGGGTTTTACGTTTAGAATGTCGTAGTATGTTGTATCTTTAACCATTTTCGTGTACCTGCGAATTGCGAGAAATTTGTTAAAACGTGACAAAGCAATTTCGGCAGCGCAAAAGTTCCATTTTTCAAATCTTTCGTTATTTCGTGTTCAACGTGCTTTTTACTTACTAAAATTACGGGTGTATCCGCGATTGATACGATTTTTTACTTCAAAAAAGCTGTATCATCAATTTGTGACTCGTTGCGAATCACGTTGTGTGCTGCAGTCTAGAAAGTTTCAATTAATTCGTCGGATACAGCAGTTCATAGAAATTTCCAGACCGCTCTACAAATGGAAAGGAGGAGCACGCATGCGCGATCAATTTTCTTGAACAAAAGACGACCGGTCGCTTGTTTCTGTTTTTTTTGGTTCAGGCTAGCATTATTCCATTCGCGATCGGTCGCGGTGGTGTATAAATAGACGGCTATTTGAATGATGGCGTCATGAAATCAGAGGGAAATTGCAGCCACGCGTGGCTTTTGTAATATCTGATCAAGATTACGAGAAATAAAACAGAAATAAAAATAAAAATCCCTTTAAAAGAATCTTAGTACCCCTTACGAAGTGTCGTTTGCGCCTTTGTCTATCTCTCTGTTCGCGAAAAACGCGAAATTCAACCGAAACTACAACAAATTTTTCGAAATTTTAATCAAAAAATGACGAAAGTTCTTAAAATTTAATCAAAAAATGACGAAATTCTTTAAATTTTAATCAAAAGTGACGAAATTTTATTAATTACTTCCTGAACTGGCGCAATAAGATTAAAAATGTGGACGAAATGTCAATTCATATCGATTTATTAACAGTCTTTGGTTTTTGTTACACGTGAAAAGACCAAACTACAGACACAATTATGATACAATATCAACAAGCGTTAAATGAGATCAACAATATGGCAACGGAAAACGAAATAAGAGATTTATTTATTGATGAGAGAACACAGGGAAAAACTCTGAGCAAACAAGTAACATTGATACAAATGATTAGGATGCAAATCAATGGTAAATTTGTGACCGTTTCGGTCGAATAAAAACAAATGATTTCTTTCTTTCTAGCATTATTATGTACACACAATAGCATTAGAATTATATATTATACTGTATCTTTAATAATTTGTCGTTGCAAAAAAATAATTTCCAAACAATGTTGAGGTATTACAACACTAATAAGATCTACGCTGCGCTAAAACGACGCTTCGTTTTCGTCTTCTCGTGTCAAAATGAAGTGGAATAAGTCTTCAAATGTTGCAAATTCGTGGAAACTTGGAAATGCTACGATCAGCGCTTCATCATGCACATTTATTTCCTGGAAACAAAACAAAAAACCAATTAGTTTTCATCCATTTTAACAATTTGATCACTGTAATAAATCGATTTTAACAATTTGATCACTGTAATAAATCGATTTTAACAATTTGATCACCGTAATAAATCGATTTCATCAATTTGATCATTACAATAAATCGGTTTTAACAATTTGATCACTGTAATAAATTGATTTCATCAATTTGATTACAATAATAAATCGATTTCATCAATTTTAATCACGGAAAAATCGATTTTAACAATTTGATCACTATAAAAATCAATTTTAACAATTTGATCACTATAT
>JAQIXU010000925.1:0-22888 GCA_034701245.1 Strigamia transsilvanica | reverse complement strand
AAAACTGTCCCAGTTACAATTAGATTGGTAACTGAGTAATCACATGAGATGTACTGTCTAAATAAACAATTTCATTCCGGTTTCAACTGTCAATCATGCCTTAGTGCATTTATTTGCTCAGGGAGAAAACAGGACTAAAATTTCCCAACAAAACTTAGAAAAGATTGGAGATGTAAAACTGTAAATGCCACATTTTTATATAAATGTGGTCTTACAATACAAAGTCGTGTAGATGCCACACTCATTAGCGTGAATGTGGTCTTACAATACAAGGGGTCGTGTAGATGCCACATTCATTTGCGAATATGGGCTTACAATACAAGGTAGTGTAAATGCCACATTCATTTGCGAATATGGGCTTACAATACAACAGAAAACGTAAATGTCACATTCATGCAAATGCTGCATTCAGTTGGAAATTGTGGCAACAACTTTCCGAACGTCACAACATTCGTACGAGTAACAATACGAAAAGCATAAAATAATTTGAGGAAATAAGGAAATTAGGTAGAGAAGAATTGACAGAAATTAGCAATTGACCAGAGCTCTCTTTTGGTTTCACTGAGACTGAGAGAAGTCGTCAGTTTTGCCAGGGGTGACCGCGAGGAGGTAGAGAGTTGGATTTTACACCCCCAAATAAAACATCATCAATGAACTTGCTTGAAATTGATAAAAAGAAAACCATCTCATTAAATATTTCAAATAATCACGTAAATGTTGAGATTTTGGTTTTTACAATTCATGAAATTGTCAGGCGTTGTCGTAATTTCGATTTTAGAACACAATTTACCAAACTTCTCTGGGTGTTCGTTTTTCACCAAACCACAGTTACGAGAAATCACGAGTATCATTAATGAAAATACTCGGTCTGAAATTGACTATAAGTGAAACAAATTAACGCAAAATAATGGAAAAAATTATCGGAAATACTTACAACCAAACCGAACGTGGTGTGGCTCGCCAAGCGTAACAAACTGTCTACGGGATTCACACCGCGAAATCACGACTTTGTTGTATACGGGGTTCACACCCCGACATCACCAATTTGTTGATAAAGGTAGAAGAAATCTCCAAACGACTTAATCTTTTGGATTTATTGCTTTCGATGAATATTTTGTATTTTGTGCAAAGAATTAAAAATAAAATGTTATAGAAGAAAAACTGACTCAGCCCTCACGATTTAAAATAAATATATTAAATTAAGTTTTGTTCAAAATGGCAGTCTTAAAATGTCGACACCAGGATGCACTCTCACGAGCAATTCTTATTTATGGAAAATTTCGATATTTTTGAAAAAAATAATAATTTTCTTCGATTCTTGGTGTTTCATCTATTGGTACGTCACCAAATTGGGAACCTCTGATTACTTTTTAGACGTTATTTTATTTCGACACATTTAATAACAACACGGCTTGCATGTTATAATTTGAATAGATTAAGGGCATTCGATATGTTTAGTTAGTGGGTCCATTGGCCCGAGTTCCAGGATTTCGGTCGTGTTTCAGTTACACACTTCTTGGAAAAATGTCACTTACGTAAAAATAAAAGTCCAATTTATTTTTAGACCACCCATCAATTTACAAATTATAAATTCTACACAGTCAGATTTTAAAATTAAAATTAAACCAAAATTAAAATAATAACATGGCCTTTGTTTTGCCGAAGAAAACACGTGATGTGAGACCAGAAAACGAGAAAGAGAGCTCAGACTTACTGGATCCATGTTAAATTATGCGATCAGCCAGCTGAATCCAGTTGTAACCAAAATGGATTGAAAAGAAAGAAAGAAAAATAAAACGCAATTGTTTTCTTGATTTACACTATCTCGATTGCGATATTTATTTTCGATTTCTTTCCAACTGCGCATCTCTAAATTAATTAATTAAATCAACGAATTAATTTCCACTTTTAAAAAAAATTCCCAATTTTACTGTATCTCTCCCGAGAGTACATTTTGTTTATGGAACCCTCTGATTAACCATGTGCTTCTACAGGAATTTGCAATTGAAAAGATTGCGAAGCAAGAAGAACGGGTTATTCGAGTAGAGGGTTCATTTAACAACTAACAGGTGCACATTCCGTTTACCTTTCCATCAGCGAAATGTATAAAGAGCATTTATTCGCCTCGTAAATACATTTACAGCTGTACAATAGCACTCAGTCGAATATGTAGTGCATTTATTTATTTTCTCCTGACAAAAGGCGACGAAGGATTATCCTCCACGTGCGTGAAACAAACCACGAGTCAGTGAACTTGGTCCGCTATTTTTCTTTCTTTCTCTCCCTTTGATGGCCTATGTCGGTTGCCTGCAATCAATATGTTAGGCTTGATCTACACTATTTCAATTTGGGTGTCTACCATTGTCCGGAGCGGAGGGAAGGAAGCGAAATGGCCACCTAGTGGACACTAATGTCGGATAGTCGAAAAACTAGGACGAGTGTTGTGCTCGAGTTATTTTTATTTTATGTAATAAACTATCAGACGTCCAAAATTAGGTTGAGGGTTTATCAGCAGACGGTTTTATTAGATTTATTTATAAACGAATGCGCAAAGTCGAGTTGGGTAATGGCGAGATTATTTTTTCGTCGAAAATATGGATAGAAAAAGAATTTATTTTCGTCGAAATGTGACGATAAAGATGTGATTTGTTTGCGGGTACGGTGCGCGCGCTAGTGTTTGATTCTGTGAGTGTTTGCGGTGGGAAGAGACGTTTTTGTGTTGTGTTGTGTTGTCTTGGAAGAAAGTTATTGATTGACTCGTGAGGTCGCTGCAAAGACTTGGGTTGGGCGGGGAGGCGATTGTTCCATGTGGCAAGCCGAAAGGACGAAACTAGATCGAGAATGGGCGGACGAGTCGTTAAAGTTGACGGCTTGGCCTCGTATGTAGATTGAGGAGAATTTATACACGTGTAGCGGGTTCTGCAAATAAAAATTCAACACAAAAAAAAAAAAAAAAAAACCGTTTTTCTTTTTCTTTTTTCGTTTTTTCAACATTTTTGTGCTAAAATTTTCATTTATTTCCCGACTTTTTGTCGACATGATGATTTAATGCTCTGTAATTACACATTTGTGACGTTCGGTTGGTCGGCGGTGTGTGAAGCGCAAAGACTGGGCAGAAGGTGTCTGGTGTTGAATGGCAATGGTAAAACCATTAGACGTTATGTCTCTGGTTGCTCGCGCTTGAGTTCAACACGTGTATAAAAGCGTTGCGGAGGTTTTGCAGAGCGCCGCGCATCGTTTAAACCAGTTCTGATAGAGGTTTGTGACGTCCGTATTCATGTCAAGGTTTCGGTGAAATGATTAATGTCTACGACGAGCAGGAAAGTGAGAAAACGCAAAGATCGAGAATCGTCTGAGGAATATCCGGTGGCTGCGAAAAACACGTGTGATGCGAAGGAAATTCGCTTTTATGGCATCGGATTTTTTTTTTTGTTTTTTATTCGTACGATGAAATTATTTTACGAATTTATGGGGACCACAACTCAAGGATCCAGTGCTCGACTCCGCCCCCGTGCGTGCTTCACTGCAATGCGTAGCAGGGGCGATTCGCGATTGCAACCTCCCCGGTCTCCACCTCGCCTCATCATTGGATAATTTGAAAGCTTTAATCCTTTGACACCCATTGTGGCACCCAAATTTAAGTTTAAAAAAGTTTTAAAAGAAAAAAAAAAAAAATTTTTTTTCTTTGTGGTGACATCTGAAATGTTGATTGGATAAGAATAATAAAAATAAAAATAAAATAAAAAAAATTCAGGAGATGAGAAGGGTGGGTCCGCGAAACGCAGTGCAGTGAACTTGAGAAAAATTACTGTTTTGCAAGCGATGCGATGGAAAACAGATTGAGACTGGCGTCTACGGTCTGCCTAGTGGGGTGCTCCAGTTTGTTTACATAAAACGAAATTGCCCCTCATTATCCCTTTGATCACTGCCCGCATGAAATTTAATTTACGTGAAAGTGATTTGCTAATATTCCCCACAAAAAGAAATTCCAAAAAAAATTTTTCTTAATATTATTATTATTTATTTATTTATTTATTTATTTTTCCTTCAAAAATTTGTTTTTTAATTTGTATTTTCGAGATGAGCAAACAGCAACCAGATAGCAATCTAGGATGCAAACTTCACGGTTTTGTGCACGACCTTGGAGGTCTTGTTATCACAGTTTGTTATTTATTTTTGTATTATTTAATTATTTACTATTTATTTTTAATATTTTTCTCGGGTTGTGGTGGCATCCGACATGTCCTTGTAGGCACGTGAAAGAAATTAAAGGTGTTGTGGCCGCCGCATTAACGATTCTCCTTGAGCGTCCCTTGATGCAAGGTCATTTAGAATTGAGTGGGTTGAAAGGGTAAAGCCAGAGCCTCATCGTTGCTTTTGTGCGTGTGTCTCGGCGTTGGAATTCACCCGAGGGGTTTTCTTTATCGGACATCACACTACGAGTAATCTAAATTCGTTTTGCACATGTGCGAAACGTGTTGATTCCGACAACAAACTTTGTTCTTTGATCTTGCTGAACGATATGGAGCACTAACCTGGAATTAACTTATATATATTTCTTTGATTGTTTTGGTCGATTTAATAAAGTTTTGATGAGAAGAATGTTTTGGCATTCTTGAGGTTTAGCATTACTGGCGTGTGTGCACATATTTCCAGTTTGTTGATTATTTGGTAACGTCTACTTTTCCAACCAGATTGGAACGTGCAGCATCCACTTGTCTAAATGTCATTTGAAGGTTGCTGCGTCTGTGCGAGTTCCCACAAGGACGCGACCATAACACAATGCTAAAAACTCAACTAGTAATTCTTGTGTTTCAATTGGTTTTTTGAATTTATTAATGAAAAAGGATTTTTTTTTTTTTTAAAAATTACTGATTAATTCACCCTCTGCTCCACGCCCTTTCTCACCCTTCTGTGTGTGCATTTCTGGCCCTAATGTTTAATCCCACACCCTCCATTCGTGTGCCAATGACCCCTCTTCAAGCTATGAACCAGGAACAAATAAAACAGGATGATAGCTTTTTTGGGAGTTCTTTTTCTTCTTCTAACATATGAAAGAAAAGAGAAAAAAAAATAGTAAAATGAGTAAAGCTTGGTGCTAGAATTTATCAGAATCACAGATAAGGTTTGAAAAAAACCATGCCAGAAGTAATTAAAGAGTTGAAAATTGCTTTTAAAATATAGTTTTAGTGACAAAAATATATTTTTAAATTGAAAAAGTGGTATGATAGATGATGATGATGTCTGTCATTATTATTATTATTATTATTATTGCAGAATCTTGAAACTTGACAAAGTATTTCAATATTTTTTCTTTTTTGATGATTGCACCTGCAAACTCCAAAGTTGAAAACATTGAAAAAATTTTGGTTGTTTTTGTTGAAATCCAAGTTTGCAAAGCCGTATGTCACTTTCAGCTAAATTGCTTCTTTTCTCCAACACATTTGACACTGCACTCATTTTGCGTCTAAGTAGGGACTGAGTTTCACCTTGGGAGGTCAGAAGGGCGTTTTACTTGCACCTGTGTGTCACAATCAGTCGATGGCTAGCCAGTGTCTCCCCTTCCTGCACTTCTCCCTTGTCGCCCTGAAGAACAAACGTCTTTGACTCCTTCTGTGAGCGGTCAGCATTCGTCTCCTGGTGTTTTACTCTCGGGAGATACTGTCGCTTTTGACATGCACAAAAAACAAATGACCTAGAGAATCAACCGAGGGGGGTCGAACAAGTGGAAGGTGTTTCTTGGAATATTTTTTCTTTAGACAAGAGGTCTTTAGTGTGTGTCCTTCTTTCCACAAGTTCAAACTTTTAAATGTTTTTTTCATCCAAGGTTCTAGAAGTGTTAAAGAACTTGTTTGCGATTATGATTGTGGTGATCCGAATACCGCATGACGGAAGTGCAGAGAAATGCCGTAAATTCAAGCTGATTTTAGCAATGGTTATTTTTGGGTATCACGTTTGAAAGTCACTTGAAATTAAAATTAAATTTTACAAACTGAAAAAATAAAAAAATCGTTTTATTCCAACAACAAAAGTTCTTCGGCTAAATGTCATTAATCAAACATCACACGCTGACAAGACAGATGTTGTTTTGTCGAGTTTTTGTGGTTGTCTTGAGCTATTTGCGGTGCATGATGATACTTGTGGGAATACACGTCGAATAAAACAAAAAAGGAGCTGTCAGTTAAAGACAACTGGACGAGAAAAGGATGTAATTCATCACGCGAGAGTATATACCACATGGAAGTTACTTATTTTTAGTCTCACAACATAACGAGTTGTGGCTTTAGCACCGATTTCTTGACAAAAACCAAAAAAAAAAAATAATTTTTTATTCAAAAAGTTTTTTCTCATCATTAAAAAATTTATTTATTATTTTCGCTTTTTATTTTGTAAAAATTTAAAAAAAAAAAATTCGGTCGGATTGATGACACTCCAATAGATCACCGTCGATTTGTCAATCAGTCGTGCGCCACTTTCCGCACTCAAGTGTAATGTGTGGGCGTTGTTTGATCGATAACTTGGCAATCCTCTCTCTCTCCGTCCTCGTTTGACGCTCTTTCATTTCTCTTCTGCACCTCTTCCAGCTCGGCCACTACTCCCACCAAACTCCCCTCCTCTCGCTATTGGGGAGCTGGAGTGATGTCACGTGCAGTCTCCATGGCAACAGTGGGTGGAAGTGGGTGGCAGATCGGATTCGGTGCTGCTCCTCGAGGTTTATAGCCTTGGCAACCCTTTGAGGCCGGTAATCCTGTCGAGAGTGCAGCGCTGTCCTCATGCCACCACATTCTAATTCCTCCACATTCTAAATTCAACTTTCGGAGAATATTTTCTCTACATTTTCTCTTATTTTGATCCGTAACATCTTTATTCACTCTGTTTCTTTTATTTTGATCCGTAACATTTTCGATCTGTAAAAATGTGGGAGTGGAACACCTGGGAAGAACAAGATTTCTATTCTAAGGAGATGCAGTGCCTGCTGTCTCTGAGAAAGCAATGGGATTGTCAACAGCGTGTGAGTGAAGAAGCATTTCGCACTTTCCACCAACAACAACACCACCACCAGCACCATTCATCATTAAGTCAATTCTTCTTCTGGGTAAAGAACAAAAATTAATATAAATACGCCGAAAGTCGCTTTTGCTTAATATTTGCATGAATAAATTGAAATTACCTGCAGCTTGCAATGGATTCGCGTGTAATTATCCGCACAGTCACGAACCGGTCGTACGTTTATTCGCTTTTATTTTCATGTAACCGAGGTGTAAACGGTTTAGTTGACTGTTGTAAAAGGGCGTGGCTCGGTTTAGCTCGGTTTACCTCGTCTCACGGTTAAGGTTTTGTGAGAAGAAGGGGGAAGGAGCGGTCAGTTAAAAGCCGTCTCGCATCCTTTTACAGGTCGCGTATAATCGATATATTTTAAAGCTGATGCGTTGGGATTTCGGGTAACTATGAAGAATTGGGTTTTTTTGTTTTTGTCTCTGAGTGCTTTGCTATTAGATGGGAATCGCAAGTGTCGACAGCTGCGATGGAATTGGATGGTATTCGTTTATCGGATGATTACGGGCAAATAATTAGGAAATGTGGTGTTATTTGAGGTGAGATTTGAAGAAAGGTGATCAAAATGTGGATGTCGCAATGCAGTGAAATTGGAATGGAAATTGATTTGCACTTTATGGTTTTGTTATTGGTGGTTATAGTGGAAATTGTTTATTTTTGTTAAAAGGGAAATGAATGCTTGGAAATTGGGATTGCATTTGGGAAGGAAAATGTGTGCAATTTGATGGTTTTTGGAGTGAACAGTCTTTTTTTTTTTTTGAGGTTTTTGTTTTGAGAATTCTTTTTCTGTACTTCACCCCCAAACAAGGAGATTTGTGTAGAGATAAAAACACACCAGTTTATGTTCCTTCACACCCATAATGCGCTTGTAATAGATGTTAGGGTATTTCACTCTAGTTTGAGAATATTTTATGGCGTTGCAAGCCTTCAAGCGAGATGATGAGTTGCTGGTGAAAATTGGAACAGATCAATAATTTGCCAATCTGCTCAACTTCAAAATCAAACCAAATCTATGAAACTCCAGAATTATTCTTTTTTTGAAAAACAATTATTAGTATTATTATTATTTATTATTTTCTTTGAATTTATTATTTTTAAAATGCATGTTGTTCTTTAGTGTGGTGACAGTTGGCGACGTCTGGTGTTGGGGTCGGGCAACGTACTCTGGTGGTGGGATTTACCAGCCAGAGATCGATGCAGCATGAGGGTGAGATGGAGGGAAGAGCGGGGGTAGCAGGAAACGCCCTTTCACGTCAATTGTCGTCTGGAAAAGGAGGACGGGAGAATTGTTTTCAAGGTCAAATAGAAACTGAAGGGGAGTGCTTGTTCCGAGAAAACTTGGCCCGGCTTTATTTTTGCGTGTTTTTATATTTTTTTACTCATTGAAAAACGAAACTAAACATGAAATTAAATAAAAATAATTTAAAAAAAATTTTTTTTTTTTAATTATCAAGTACAGTATGTAAATTGGAAATGTAAATTGTAAATTGTAAATTTATCCTCCATTGCAGAGGTTCCCAATCTTTTAAAGATGGTGTGGCTGTTAGTAGAGTACAATATGGTGACTACCACTAGGTCAAACACCAAGAATCCAAAAAAAATTAAAATTTATTCAAATTCCAGTCAAAAATCACAAAATCACAAAATCCAACAACAAAAATCCATAAAAATTAAACATTTTCCCTAAAAGTGTCAAAATTTTCCCCGAAAAATTAAAAACTTTAGTGAAATATCAAAACTCCCTTCAAAAATCACAAGATCAAACAACAAAAATCCCAAAAATAGTCAAAATCTCCTCAAAAAAATCAAATTCTTCCACAAATAACAAAAATCCCATTCAAAATCCACTTATTGGTATGTGATTTCATTAATAATTTAATTCTATTAGTTATTTTCCAAAAACGAAAAATCTAAACATCATCAGTTTTCGCTTGCAAATATGTTGTAGGGTCGCGAACTGAACTGGTGTGTGAAATTCATAATAAATTAAACGAGATAAGAGTTTGAGAAAGGACGATTGTGAGTGCTCAAAGGATAGGAAAACCACCAGCAAGAACTGACCAGATGTGTCCAGCTACTGGTCAGTGAAAAGATGCTTGTGAAAAGATCGCGTGTGAACTAGCTCCAGGGGCAGTCGAGAGAATGGGAGTGGACGTGGCAAAAAAAAAAAATCTGGACATCTTTCTACGTTCAGACTGGTCCAATGGCCATATGCTGTCCACTATTAAAGGTGGGAGGAGATGAACGAGATTGTCCAGTCCTGGTCTCATTGTTTTCACATGGAATGACCCGTGCGTAAAAAAAAAAGGTGCACAGCTCGTGGATTGTGCAAAAGGATAATAACACATCCCCCCGTCCCCCTCCTCCATCTTCCCAGCACTCGCTTTCATTCTGCTTCGGCCTGTGAGCTTTTCCTTTTGAAGAATGGCTGGACTGGACACGCAGTCTCAAGGGACAAGGTAAAGGGGGCAATGGGGTTGGGTGGGGAATAAGGGGATTGGCTCACATGGGTTATGGAAGCTGAGCTTCTTCAAACCCGTGCAATTGCAAGGTGAAGTGCACTGATCCCTGTCCCATAAATACGTCAGAAAGGGTTGGGCTGTGCCAGGTGAAAGTTAATGCATATATTGCAGGACAAAAACGAAAGTTGAGCACTGCTTCAAGTTTGAAGAAAGAGGAAATTTATATTAAAAGAGATGCACTGCCTCCATCTACTGTAAAAGCAATACATTGCAACATAAAAGAATGTCTATTGTGGTGGGTTTCTGCTACTGGAATAACTGGACAGTTGTTTGAAGTGTCCAAAATCTTCAATAAAGTGTCCAAAATCTCCAATAAAGTGTCCAAAATCTCCAATAAAGTGTCCAAAATCTCCAATAAAGTGTCCAAAATCTCCAATAAAGTTAGAAATGTAAAAATTCTAACTAATTAATACATTCATTACATTTGTAAGAAGTCAGCAATATTAATTTGTTTTGTTCTTCAGCTTGCACTGCCACTTTCATCCCCAACTCAAATTAAATGAAAACCAATTTAAAATTCAAGTACAAATGTTAAAACAAATATTTTGCTTTATTTTTGATCACTTACAGTATCTTGTTTTGAAATTTGATTGGATTTTTTTTTTGTTTTTTGTTTTTTTGTTTTTTCTATTTCATTGATTTTTTTTCCCTCTACATATTTTGTTATGGCAATTTGAGATGCACCATGTGGTGGGAAAATAGATTGGGTGTGGGATGAGATGAATTATGAGCCCATTCATTCCTCCCTTTCACAGAGGGATTCGAAGAAAAACTAGGGAAATGGGTTTCTGGAAAAAATAAAAACTGAATATGAAACCATAATTCCAACTTCCTCTTCTATCTCCTTTGGAGGAATTTTCTTTCTTTATTGCAAGCAAATAATGCTTGTTGGTTTCAGTTTTAATTTATTTTTTTTTTGGTTTGTTGTTTACTTTCTAGCTTCTATTACTTTACAATATAAAAAAACTAATTAATTCATTCTTTGTTTATTTTATTTATAGTACACACAAGAAGAAAAGGATCTAAGCAAAAAAGCAAAATATGGCCCCGAAGAATCACCAGTTAACCCAGATTACTTGCCATACGTATATGATCCGATGTCAGCTTATTGGTATCCAACCATTGCATCGCAATGGTCGAGGGTATCTGCATTTCGTCCATGGTCTCCTGTTGTGGGCAAGGATGGCAAGCCAATATTAAATCAGACAATGCCACAACAAGCTGCCTATTTTAGAGACCGGTATGGAATTAAAAAATTGGAAAAACAAACATATTTCAGTGAATTAATAAATTATTTATTATTATTATTATTTTTTTTAGTAATTCTCAGTCTCTTCCTTCATATTTGAGTCGTGGACCACCGGTGCTGCTCAACCCTGAGCGTGTTGTCCCCGTTTCAGAAACGGAACGGTATGTTGACGATAAATCAGTGGCGCGCCAACTGATCAATGAGCCCCACCTGGAAAGTAGGCTTGTGCGATGTTGCAATATTTAATTTTCAATATCGCAAATTCATATCGCTACTGGATATCGCATGCGATATATCACAATATCGCAAAAATCGCAATATCGCTAAAAATTGCAATATTCCCAAAAATCAGAACACTTCCAAAAATCATAACACAGATTTTTTTTGGCTATGAATAAAAACTATATTTCTGGAATTTTTACATTTTTGATTTGTGCCGATTTTCGGTCTAAAATGTCGATTTTCGATTCAAAAATGTCGATTTTTAATCCAAAAAATGTCGCTTTTTTGGTCCAAAAATGTCGATTTTTTACGATATTGCTGTTTATTGCAATATTGCGATTTTTTGCGATATATCGTTTTTCCTATGCGATATATATTTTTTTTGCGATATATCGCTGCAAAGTGAATACGATGCTCGGGTGAACGCCACTGTGTAAATCTATACATAAGAAATAAAATTCAATGATTAATTTGTAAACATTCCTTTCGATTGCAGATTTGAGCGTCATTACCAGCCCAATGTGGCTTTGGCACCACGGTCTGCTCAACAAGTGGCGCAACAGACATGTTTGTCATTTTCTGCCAATGCTTTAATGGCCAGCTCACCAAGGGAAAGGAGGATTATGCCTGACAATATCACTGCGAAGATGATGAATCCTGAAATGGAAATTTCAACTGACACAGACGAAACTCTTTCAGACAGCACTACTAATGCAGAATCCATTGACTATCGTAAGATGATTTCAGTTAGGTTTTGCTCAATAAATTAATAAAAACTTATTTTCTTAATTTTTTAGAATACGAAATGATTGGCGGTGGAATGAAAAGTAATTTGCTGGATGACAACAAAAAAGTGGACGAAATTGAATCACTGCGTCAATTAATGGAAGCTAATAAGATTGGCGCTGAACCGCAGCAAGAAATTATCCAAGAGGTTGAGAAAATGAGGACGAAGGATAAACTGGAAGTAGAGGTAGCCAAAAAGGAGAAAGACGCGTTGCAGCAAGTACGTTCGAAGTTAAAAACTTACTTTTTTTTAGTCCTAACTTATTATTATTTAAAACCAAACAGGAATTAGAATATGTAAAAATGTCCAAAAGGGAAAAGCTCCGAGAAGCGACAGAAGCGAAGCGTCATTTGCAGAAGCAATTGCAACAGATGCTTGAAGAGCATTCTGCACAAATGAAGGAACAGATGTTAATGCTAGAACAATCGCGCAGTCAACTGGCAACAGCTCTTGGCATTAAACAAGAAGCAACTGAGACTAATGGTAGAGGTAAGAAAGTTGTGAAAAAAGTGTCACCAATAGAAGATATTGCAGCTGCTGAAGGAAAGTTGATGACTGAGCCCAACATCAAAGTGGAAAACGAAAGAGATTAAGAAACAAGAACTTGCGATGCTGTTGTCATGTCAAGGAGTGGCTGAATTGCCAAAGTTAGGCACAAGCCGTTCCATAAAAGCTTCTTCTGTGATCATTTTTCATTCATCTAATACTGTATTTTTGTGTTCACATAATTATTTTTTGTTTATGTTTATGTTTTATTTTTTTTCAATTTGGTTTACATAGTTTGTATTCTTTGTGCAGTGTTGAGTTTGTTCTGGATTTACTATGTGCCTCAAGTTTATCTCCCATTATGTCTGAATTTTGCTCATTTTTTTGGTAATTTTATGTTGTTTAGTGCTCTTTTCTCATTACAAAAACATGTGTAATTAGCTAAATTTATGATGATTTTTTTTTTGTATGGTGAGGGAGTTGAATTCAATTGATCTCATATTTTTTTTTGTTTTTGTAAAAGGTGTTCATTTAGCGTATAATTAAATGGGGCATGTTCACATTCATTAGTATACCCTACCATAGATTTTTGTTTACTTAACACAAGATTAATGCCAAATTACATTAATTTAATCAATAGCTTTAAAATTATCCAACAAAATACTGAAAATTTTGACTACCAATTTGAAAAGTACCTGAATCAAATGATTATTCAACTTCTTCCTTGGCCTTGATTTGTTTAAATACATAGATGAACACAGACAAGTTCAAATGGAACTTTGACAAGTTCATTCATGGAGATTTAGAAACAAAATAGGTAAGCAAAGCAGAATGAGGCGTATAAAATGTACAAATTTGTTGATATTTTATTCTTTCATTTTTATTATTATTTTACATTTCATCTTGTTATGATGTTCCATTTTTTTTTTTTTTTTTCTGCCGTATGCTGCTTATCTAATTTATGTAAATTTCTGAAGGTTAAATGCTTTTTTTTGTTAATTCATCAATTATGTTTGGTGCTTCTACTGCATGATAAGCAAAAACAAAGCAGATGGAATTGTCCAAATAATTTTCTCATATACTGTGTAAATAAGTAAGGTATAAATATTATATTTTTCACAAACAATTAATTGAAGAATGAAAATTAAAAAAATAATCAATTAATTGTTTTTGTAATTAATCAACCAGTTTTTATTCTGTTATATTAATGCCATCTGTGATTTGTTAATTGCTGGTTTATGGTTTTGCAGATGTCTTTATTCAATTTTATTATTGTAATTTTCTTGCAAATTTGATTATGTATTGGGTATTATGCTTGAATGTTGCCTTTGGACTATATTTGTTTATGTAGTCTCCATTCTCTTTTATTTAAAAAAGCGATGTTGCCTATCAATATGGTTTGACAAACATAAGTTTAACATGGTCATAACGTTATTCTGAAACATGTTTTTCCAACAGTTATTACACCAGACTACTTATAAAACTAAATGTACCTTATAGTAAAATGACGGCTTTAGTTTAGTTTTTGCCACTACGTAGATGACCATGTAAAAATTGTGTGTAAGATTAGAATTAAGAAAATTGTAATTATACTTTAAAAGTTGCTGCTCAATGAGTTTAATTCAATAATGTTGTACATTTCATCATTTCTCTCGTGTGCCAAGATGTCCGTTTATTAATGGAAAAAAGCAGATAAGCAAAAAACGAGACTATATACTTTTGTTTTTAAATGTATTTTTTTTTTTTTTTATAAATTATTATTGTTTTTACTTTTTTTTTTTCTTTTAAAACTTTAGTCATTCCAAGTAACATCTCATTCAAATCTAACAATATCACTGCTGAATTGCCCGTCATTAAAAAACTGAACAGATAAGCTGTGATGACTTCTTTCATTAAGTCTCAACTGCCAATAAGTTATCTGGTTATTGATTTTATTTAAATGTTTAAATAATGTATTGCTTACTTATTTGGTGTATGCAGGAGAGAGAGAAAAAACATTATAGTACAACATATAATATAATTGCTCTTTATTATTATGATTATTCTTATTATTCGTATTCTTATTATTATCATTATTATTATTATTATCATTATTATAACCAAAAGGAAAAACAAAAAAAGTAAGGAATGGAATTAATTTGAAAAGTAAAAATTCCATTTAGTGATTGCAGTGCCTTTTGGTCATGGACAAGTAAACTAAAAACTAATTGTCTACATTTTTGTGTCGAGCTGTATGATTAATTCTGTGAATGTTAAAGTGAGTTTAAAAATTGGGAACTCGGAGATGAATTTTCAATTTTTCAACTAAATTTACATATCTACCAACTTTGAATAGTTTTAACTAAATGTGTACCCCCTAATCGATTTCTCAGTATATTGTTATTGTTCCCTACAGATAAAAATAAACCAGAAAGTTCAAATCATTTTTGTGTACTACAAATCTAAAATAGCTTGAAATGCTTTTATTAATATGTACTCAATATTCCCCATATTTTTAACAGATTTAAATGGAGCTTCCTTTGAGAAAAGTCACAATAATAATTTGCAGAGAAATGTTTATCAATTGTAATTAACAAAAATGTGACAATGTTTTTTAAAATAAAATTCATTAGCTATATGTTGTTTTACAATGTCATCCAATAGTTCAGTAAAGAGAACACAAAACATGTTTTTGTTATATGATCATATCGAACAATAACACAGATATGAGCTTTGTAATACTGTATTTTAGATTAAACGAAGAAAACATTTCTGTTTTATGCCATTTTTGGAAACATGTACTGTACCAAAACTCCCTTCCCATATTCATCTGTGTTTCTTGTACCATAAATTGCTACTGTTTGTAATTTTGATGATGACATCATCAAATGAAGGAAAAATTATATGAGCTGCTTTGCCTTTCAACCCTACAAAGGTCACAGTAAAAATTTGAGAAGTTTGATAGTGTGAAGAACGAAATGTAATTTTATGTGGCGTACAGTATGTGATATGTTGACAGCTGAATTACATAACTGAGGAAGAACTAGAAAATTAAATTTGTATATTTTTTAATTTTGAGTCAAAGTTCGTTCCAAAAACGTCAAAAATAGGAATAAAACTTTCTTAATTTTTACTACACCTTTGATTTTAACAAAAATATAATGTTGATATTTGTCTATGTTCAATTTTGTCTTATGTTACACGGATTTGAAATTGGTTTCAGTCAATGATTTTTGTGTTGCTTGTGCAATATCAGCTTCAGTTTTCAATTTTTTTTGTAACTAGTCAGTTATATTTAAAGATAATTTTGTTATTCATTGTTTAATTTTGTTTGTATCATGACTGGAAATTGTAAATTGATTGAACTGTTCGGATTTTTTTTTTTGTGTGTGTATATGTTTCTTACATAGTTTGCATTACGATGATGATGATAATGTACAATGAATCCATCCCAAGTTTTTATAATAATTCTTTTTGTTGCTTCAATGAGTTGTTCAGTTATTGCCTTGTGTATCATTTAAATTGATTATTTTCAAGAATAGTACGATTAGATTCAAGATTTTTTATAACATCATAACAATTTCACTTTGGTGCTATAATGATTTACATTTTTTATTTCTTTTATTCTTCACAGCTGAAGAAAAGTACAAAGTTTTTATTTAAGATTAATGTATATCCATTTACAAATGGAAATATCTTTTGAACTGAATAATCCAATTTTTAATTTTTGTTTTTGTTTTTTGTTTTTGTCGATTTTCAGATGTCCATATTTCTAAGTGACTAATTGCTTTGATTTATTGTTTAATCAAAAAATGGTATAGAAAGAAGGAATTAAAATAAGATGAAAAATATGTGTTAAATTTGGGTCAAGAGTTTGTTTTCATTTTATTCGATTTCATTGTAATAATACCATTGAGTTTCAGCTTAATTTGTTGATAATGTTGAAAATGGCTGTAAACAGACAGAAAGCTGTAGCATATTATCTTCTGTACTAAGTAAAAAATGTGGTTATGCTCAATTTCACATCTAGTTTGCAATTCTTTTAATTTTTTTTAAATCATTACCTGGATTTTAAAAAAACAAGACCCTATACACAGGTCACAACTCAACTAAATGGTTAAAAAAGAGTTTATAAATTGCATAGCAAATCTTGAAAATCTTATCAAATGTGGAGACAAATTTTATCAAATGTGGAGATAAATTTCGAAAAGTTTATTAAATGTGGAGACAAATATCGAAAATCTTATCAAATCTACAGACAAATTTCGAAAATCTTATCAAATCTAGAGACAAATATTGAAAAATCTTATCAAATCTGAGACAAATATCGAAAATCTTATCAAATCTAGAGACAAATGTTGAAAATCTTATCAAATCTTCAGATGGGCTGCATAAACTTCCACGAAAAAGCAATCGTAATTCCAAAAATTAAAGACAAAATCAACTTTCTCCTCGCCACTACAGACCTGACGAGTGATCAGAATTTGATCAAGTATAAATTCTGGAAAAAATGGGAGAACTTGGTCTCAGAACGAAGGCTGAGACATTTTTCATACATTCAATATTTGTTGATTTATTGGAGGAATCAATTATCAAATTATCAATCAAAATCTAAACAAATCTGACAAATGATTCGTAAATAAACTTACCATCCAAGTGCTCGATCTATTGAAAGCGAAATGGCCGCTGCAAGAATCAGTTTGATAATCCAAAGAATCCACTAAATCCGATTCTGAGAATCTGATTCTCAAAAAGTGATGTCATTTACATCACTTCCGGTATGCAAGAGTCAGGAGAATCAAGCGAATCAGAAAAATTGGAAGAATCCATTTAACATTAGATGCACCTATTGTTTATTTCATTTAAATACTTTGTATTTATTTGATATGGAATTTGTAACACTTTATACATTCCCTCTTTCTTAATCCCATCATTAAGAATGTCTCCCCTTTTCTTGACCCAGTTTCCAAGAAAAGGATGATATGCAAATCAGCTGTGGTCATGTGATTGCTTGTGAGCAATCAGGAGCTCTCGGATTAATCCCTAATCTGTATTACATGACATTCCCTATATAAACTTTGGAGGATCCAAAGTTTGCCACTTTTAGAAATACATTGAAACCAGCAAGTCAATAATTCACATCACGAATCTTCACCGATCAGGCCATGCAGAACAAGATACAACAGAATGACTGAAGAGAGATGCTCATCGATACAGGTAACGCTACAAAAAGTCTATTAAACTGTGGAATAGCCATAAGTTAAACGAAAGACAAGTTAAACCTACACGTGTAAACGCCATCTTGGTTTTACCACATGTATTCTAACAATCATTATTAGCGTGAAAACGAGTGTTTTACATTCGCGCATTTCACGGAACAGTAGCTGTTCGGCATGGTTAACTCTGGGTAGTGGTGAAGCGCCTAGCAAGCGTGGAAAGCACCGCAAATCAGTGGAAAAGGTGGCAACTTGATTGTCATCAGTCATGGGTGTGTGTCCAGTCAGGGCCACACTGTTTCATCTTTACCCTGTCACGTGTACTGGTGGGAAATGGCAAAATGAAGGAAGCCTACAAATTGTTTTGACAAACAATCTACATTGGCCAAGCTCATGTGAAAAAACAAACACAATTTTAAAACATCCAAAAAATTTATTCAAAGCTCGGTAAAATTGTAAAATCAAAAGCTCGACAAAAGTCCACCTGCAAACTAGAGATTTCACTTATCATTATTTTTTTAAATAAAAATAAAAAACACTTGTAAGGAAAAATAAAATGTAAAATACAGGAAATTAAATAAATAATACAAATGGCATTATTACACTGAGTATTGATTAAGTACTGGTCGTCACACATTACACCTCGATGTTACCGTAAGTATGTTTGATGCTTGATGGTGATTATTATTAAGATGAAGTTGAAGTGCGTGTTTCTCAGAGAGTAATTCGTTCACTAAAATAACAAAAACAAATAAAACTGTTTATTATAAGTTCTTAACCAGAACCGATGGTCCTGGTGATAAAAGTCGATAGTATTGCCTTACCTCCAAACTATTGCAAGAAAAGGAATTTTTTTTTGTATATTATTAATAAAATTATTAGAAATGTGCTTTTTTAAACTTACTCTGAGTCTGTTGCCATTGTTAATGGAGGAACGAACATTTTTTGTCCAGACAAGATTGCCGCCAACTTCGACGAAGCTCGACTCCGACTGCTTTGATCCGACGCGCCGTCGTTTAATGTGTTGGAAATGTTTTCGTCGTAATATTGTGATGGGTGATTTTCAGAAATAGGAGAGTCATCTGAAATTTTTTCATTAGTTTCTTCATCATTGATTATGGCAGCTAATTTACAGGACAGTGCGGTAATATTTTCCTGGCCGGCAGTACCGACTACAGGCTGGAAATCCACTTTCGTATACAAAAATGTACTTTTCTTACACAACAGTGCACTTTTGTACACAACCATTAACTTTTGTGCACAGCAATGCACTCTTATGCACAACAATACACTTTTGTCCACAACCATGCACTTTCATATAAACATTGACATTTTTACAAAAATGCAATGTTTAGTGGATTATTGCATTATCTAAATAAAGACATTTGAAGCGGTAGCTTCATTATGCCTTACCACCACACAGTCCTGCTAACTTACCAATCATCTGTGGAGAAAACTGGGAGAAAGCACAATTCTCTGCATTATCTTCGTGAAGTGGATATTCGTTGTCGCTCGCTGTGTTCACCGATAACCTTTCGCTTTGTTGCTGCCATTTAGATGGAATGACTGACAGAAATGTAAAATATAAACAGATTCTTGATTTCCCTTTCAACTATTGTGTTGTTTACTTTGATTATAGAAGTCGCCATCATCATGAGGTTTAAAAGATTGTGGTCCTTCAGATGACCAATGACTTGAGTAGGATGGTGGTGACAGTATGTTGGGTATGTTCATTGTATTGACTACTTAAAAAAATAACAAATAGTCAAAACATTAATATGCTTTTTACAATATAATATACTGAGCTGTTACCAGGAGAATTGATCATCCCAGTATTATGAATATTTGTAGTAACTGGTATATCTAAAGAGATGAAATGAAAGTAGAATTATTTAATTAAGAAAGATCTGCAATGTTTTTAGCTTACTAGGTTCATTATTTTGGCGCTTCCATCTCTTTTCACTAACTCCATTGCTTGAATAATTATCCTCCTTCGGTATATCTTCTCGCTTAGAGTAATCATCGTCGTCGGAAGAGTGGCTAGACGCTAGATCGAGCGATGCTTGATCGATGGATATTTCTGAATCCGAATCAGATTCTACTGGTTTACGGTTTACTTCCCCAGTATCAGGATCTTAATTAGATAAATACAAAAAGGAATTTTTAAGTGCAAAAATGCATGGTTAGAAGCAAAAGTTGACTTCTTAGTGACAAAAATGCACCTTTTGATGCTAGAATGTACTTTTAAGCACATAAACAGACTGATCTTTAAAAAATTTACTTTTAACAAAAAAGATTATTTATGTAATAATCCACTTATAGGGCAATAATTTTGTGACAATGTAAATAGAACTCACCATCAAATTTGTGTCGCTTGTTCTTCAAATGGGACCGAGGTTCTAAAGCCTTGCCACCGTAATGAGAATAAGAGTTACTTGGAGTGGATGTGCTTGTATTTCTGAAATGACTGTCTGTGTGGTAAGGGCTGCTGGATGTTTTACACGTGGAACGACTTGTCGTCGAAGAAGTGGAGATTCCTATCGTTCGATGAAGCACATCGAATGATCGGTTATGGTAAGCAAGAGCAGATTTTTTCTGTTTACCAGAAAACAAGGAATCAGTCAAATGTCTAAACACAATTAACTAAAAATTTGCATTACATTTGGTCCTGAATTCACAGTTCTAACTTCATTGTCTTCATATGGCAACTTTTTGCCCATGAGTCGGCGAAATGTTCGGACCGTTTGAAGGCGAACCTGTAAACATTTTGTAAAGTTGACAAGCTGTGCACTAGTCACTAGGTGCATTTGAAAAGTCAGTTTAAAATTGCAATTTAACATGTTTTGCCGCTTATATGCCCACTGCCACTGAAATCAGACTAAATCAGCCACCATTTCTTAAGTCAGATAGAGACAACCCTCAGTCAAGCAGTTTAGAAATGCTGTTTAATGTAAATAACTTTTCAAATGCAGCTACGGTTATTCACTTACCTTTTCATTAAATACACAGTAACCCAAAAACACGTACAAGCCTTGTAGTAATGAGAAAATCTCAAAAAAATAATACAACAAGTCAACATTTTCATTAACCGCTAACATAGCAAGTATCCAAGCTACACCCATTAATGGCAAAAGGGCAATGCCTAACCATAAAAGAACTCTGAAAACAAATTCAAAAAATATTTTACACCATCCGAACCATTTTGCCGAATGATTTACCGTAAATTTCCAAAATCTTCAACTTCATCTTTTAATTGCAAGCTAGCGCGAATAGCCAGAACAAACACAAAAAGATTGATCTGAAAGTATAAATTATTAATGTCTAAGTTTCAACTGACATTAAAATCAATGTACAACTTACCACAACATAGCAACAAATTGGACCAACTAAACTCCAAATAACTGTTTCATAAATAGATAGCCAACAACTACAATAAAAGAATATTTAAAAAAAAATAATGAAGGGATTTTTAAATAATAAAATATAATTACAAAATATGGTTTCCATAGCCATCAGCGCGAACTCCAACTGATAATCCAACAATAATGGCTGGAATTCCTAAAATGGAATTAAAGATAATGAAGTAACATCCGAAGAATCAGGCCAATGAATAATTTGAATTTACCATAACCAAGCGTATAATAAAATCTCATTTGCCCATGATTGATGTCCCGAAGTTCAGTCAACATGCGATATAAATGGACGGCTTCGAGTAAAACCCAAGAAAACTCGCACAAGAAAAAATAATGTAGGAAGATTGCAATAATCTTGCATGGAAACTATTTTCAAAAACAAACAAAATTTTTTTTTAAATATTAAGCAAATTTTTTTTTTTTTTTTTTTTTAATATTTTGGTTTTACCTCTTTGTGTATTAAATCTGCTCTGAGTTTTAAGGCAACAAGGAACACTAATTCTGTTACAAAAATGCAAATAGTAATGTTCTTATGTATGGTGTTGCTGTTGGTTTGTAGACCGTGCAATGCACAAAACACGATAAAAGCCACGAATAGCAGAACTAAAGACGATATTACGAAAGTGTAGGAAACTACGCTTTCCGCAAGAGTTTCTTTCACGACAAATTCTTCGTCCTTGAGATCGATTAAAACGGCAAAGCTCGATAAATGATTGCAGGTACAATTAACCGCTGTGGAATTTAGAGTTCGGTCTATTATAATTAGAGTTTCACAGCCTTCGGTTGCCCATCGTCCGTTACTGCTAAAATGGGAAAAGGAATAATAAGTTTCTACAAATAGCAATAGCAAATGAAAAAAAACCAAGAATTCTGATAGTTATTTCTATTTAGGTGCATAAAAACCTTGAATCTCCTTTCCAATACACGCACTGTGGATTCATCTGATGATGCTTGTTCACCAGTTTGAAAGCAAGTCTGATGGTTTTGGACAAATTGTGAGTAGTTTTTCTAGCACTATTCACATTGATGGAAACAATAGGAGTTGCAACGGCGAGCCCCGTTCCCCACCGTAGTCTAATAAAACCAAAAACAAAGGAAAACACATAAGCGCTATCAACCAAAGCGTATAAACCAAATAACTACCGAACGTCGCTGTTGTACTTTCTTGGCAAAAGATCACCAAGCGTTTGGTAAATCGTGTACGAAACCACCGCCGCATCTCTGGCGCTTTCACCGGAATAAACACCCGGCGTTGTTTTGTATTTGATTCCCAGCACCGACAGTGGTAATACCACCGACACCTCGGAACGCGTCAGATTGTACTTCTGCGGATAATTCGTGTACTTCGGCATGACTATGGATGGTTGGTCGTCGCCGGGGAAAGAGAAGTCAATAAACGATGGATGATGCGTCGACGGAACGGAGTTTTGTAAGGAAATTCCTCTAATTTCCATCAACGATACCGTATCCAAGCCAAAAACTACAAGATAAAATAACCCACAGCAAGATAAGAAACCTTCTCGCCTTTTTACGGCACCGGCACTGGTGGTTTGGCTTACCCATGTTTTCCGAAGTGATTTCAAACGGTCGGGTAAAAGTGTCTTTCTGGCTATGTGCAAGAACTTTTCCGTACTCTTCAAATTTGTTTAAAACTAAATTCACGGCACCGCCGTTTAAATCATATAGCTGATCCCAGTATTCTTTGTACTTTGGTTGCAAGATGCGACTTGTTGTTTTGACGAGATTCTATCAGAACGTAGTACACAGAATAAATATAAAGCAAGAAACTCCATATGCTTTAAGCGGCATGCCACTATACCGTGAGTTTGACCGAAATTAAGGTAAAACCCGCTTCTATCGAAACAGTTTTTACCTCATACACCTATCCCTCGATTTACACTGAAGATAGGTTCCGCACAAAACCGTGTATATCAAAATCTTGGATTTTGCTATGTAAA